>VZTB01000672.1:74066-104941 GCA_013397245.1 Thryothorus ludovicianus
TTATATCAATCCCTGTTAGGGTTGGCTTTTTTTTCCTTTCAAAATGTATTATGTATTTCTCTACAGATTTCCTTCAAAATATCGTTCCAATTCAACGCATCATACCTCCTGGAAAATGCTACTATTCATGTATATGCAACAAGGTTAGTTGCAGTCTTGCCTTCTGATTTTTTTTTAAAGCTCCATGGTTTTGTGTTTCATAGTAAAGCACGTGTGGCTTCTGAACTCACAGTTAAATTCTCTGTAGAGATGGCACCCTAACAGATGTATTCAGTCCAGCAGCTGAGTGGACTAAATAAATACTTGATACAGCCTTAGAGTTACAAATGAGTCATAATTTTTGGTTATTTTACCTGCAGCAAAGGTTTTATCTCATAGGGAATTACTACATACCTCCTTTTTGTTTAGTTAACAAAAAGCTTGGCCTTCAAAGAGTGAGAGCATTGCAGAAGTTGTTTCTGATAGGGTAAAGGAATGCACTTGCCATCAGTGTTTGCTGTCCATGCAAAATCCAGGGATGATATTGCTTTTAATTGATCTCTTTTCAATCAGTCACCTGCCATCTGTAATTTTAACGAGGATGCATTTATGAGCTCAGGCCAGTGCAGGACTTAAATCATCAGTACTTGGAAAAGGTATTTTAATTTATTTTTAGAAGACAGTAGTTAGCTGGAAATTAGTATTATGCTTTCATACCCAGGGCTGTAGATGTTTCATTTTCTAAGATCTCTTTCCACCTAGTAGTTGTGTTGTGTCTGCAGCAGTCTGATCTGAGTGACGTGTGTTGTTTTGTTTCAGTGACAGTGAAGAACCACCTGAGACCCTGAGTGACAACAGAGGACATGTTACAATTCCAGTAAAATATGAAGTAGGATTAATATTTGTAAGGTATTGATACTTCTCTGTACTTTGCTAGCACAGTAAATTGCAGGTGTTGAAAATGTTGGTTTGTTTTTGAAATATGCTCAGTATCTACAGACAACAGCTTCAGAGCTCATAAAGCAGAAGCGCAGGCTTCAGTGAAAAGTCATGAAATAACAGAGCAGTTACTGTCCCTAACTTGATGAAATTCCATTTTATCTATTTAAATTTGGCCTGCAGTTTGCAAGTGCAACAGCAGCTTTTGCTTGGTTCCTGTACTTTGCCATATTCATTCGCAGGCATTTCAGGTACATAAGAAAGCAAATATTTACAGCTTCCTGATGGCCATGGATTTGTATCACTATAATATTGCATGGAGTGGTGCTTAATTTCCATCTTCAAAAATTAGCATTAATTTTTGGTTCTTGGGCATTTGTTTTTTTTAAGTTCAGACTTATACTTTAATGCAGGTCTTGTAGTACATTTTATTTCTAGAAACAGCAAGAATTCAGTTAGGTTCCGGCCCTGAAAAGCATTTTATTATTGGTAAACAACATTTCATGGTGTGCAGGTGTAAATAATTAAGACAAATTTATTTTGGATTCATTTCATGGTTCACATCCAGCCTTTGTTTGTCCCATAGATAATAAAATTGAATTTGGAACATGCTGGCTGTGTTCTGTTTTTGCTTGATTCTGTCTTTCACAGGATCCTGCCTGTTTCACATGTCAATGCCCAGGATAAGGGACTGCCAGCTAGAATAAGGACAGTAAAATTAATTTTTGGAATAATATCTTCTTTTTTCATCATTATATCTGAACAAAACATTCTAAATGTACATGACAAAAAGTAAAGCCAATTCAGAGAACAGAGCATTTGAACTTTTGTGGATGCTGCAGGGCATTCTTAATTGCATGACTAGTCTGAAATTCAAGAAATAATGAAAATACCTGTATTATAAATTGCTAGGGGGTTTTATGAAGCTTGTGTACTTACTTTTTGGTGTGTTTTTTTAACCCACAGCGTTTTCAAAGAGCACCATGTTATAATTGCAGCAAATGAGACTGTCCCTACTGCTATTAACACAACAGAGCAGATTGGGGACGAAGTTACTCTACATTATAGGGTAAGAAACCATTAAAAATGTATGACATAGGTACTGTCTTATTTTTTTTTCCATTTGGTTTGAATTACTTAAAGAGCAGGCATACAATATGTTAAATCCTCTACATACACTTTTAGTGCTTCAAACCGTGTTTTTTTCCTTCCTTCCTTCCTTCCTTCCTTCCTTCCTTCCTTCNCTCCTGCAGAGTAGTTCTGGTGGGTTTTAGACCTTCTATCCTCAGCTGGGAAAAGAGAGTATGCCCTGGTAAATGAGAACTTGGGCTACCCCTGCTGCAGGTTAGAGCAGCCATTTCCAAAATCCATCCAGGTATATAATAGGCAAATGCCATGCTCATAGAATGTGTTCTTCCTGGCTGAATGGATACTTCAATGTAAAATCACATGGGAAAGATATTTAATGGACTCTGCTCTTGTGAGATCCCTGCTGGACTGCTACATCCAGCTCTAGAACTCCCAAAATAAGGACAAGGACCTTCTGAAGTGGGTACAGAGGAGGGCCTTAAAGATGTTGACAGGGCTGGAGCACCACTCCTGTGAGGACAGTCTGATACAGTCAGGGCTATTCAAACTGTGGAAAAGAAGGCTCTTTGGAGAACTCACTGGGGCCTTCCAGTACCTAATGGGAGGCTTCAAGAGAGCAGGAGAAGCAGTTTTGACAACAGCATGTAATTATAGGACAAGGGGGAATGGCTTTTAACTGAAAGCAGGGTAGTTTTAGATTGGACATTAGGTGGTGAGGCACTGGAGAAGTTGTGGATGCCCCATCCCTGGACTGTTCAAAGCCAGGTTTGAGCAACCCCTTCAAGTGGAAGGAAGGTGTCCCTACCCACGGCAGGGGCTTGAAACTTTAGATGATCTTTAAGGTCTCTTCCAACCTAAACCAGTCCACAATGCTATGATTCTGTGACTTAAAGTTCAACCTAAAGTTGCAGCAAAACTGAATTTAGTTATCCCAGTGTCAAATTCAAAACTGAACAAGAGTCCCATATAAAAGCATAAAATTGTTTAAATCAACTTCCATCTGTAAAAAATGGGATATGGTAAAATTCTTGCTCTAACTAAATATCAGTGACAAAATGTTATCTTCCTACTCTTTTAGGCCACTACAGTGTTTTACTCAGCTACCTTTTCTTTTTGTCTGCTGTGGATGTCTAAGGCATTATTCATCTAATTTACCAATCTTTGTTTTCTGTGTCAAAATGCAGCTGGATTGCAGAGCATACCATTTATGATCTTATAAAGTAAAACTCATCTTTGCAAGCAGCTGATCACAAAAGAGCCAAGAGAAAAGTTTAAAAGGTTCTTGAGCATTTTTTAAATTTGTCCACTTCAGAGACGATATCACCAANTGCTGCTTGCAGATATGTCCTGTTGTCTTCTCAGAGAAAACAGGAGAGAGGAACAGGTGAACACAAGGGCAATTACCTAAGCACACCTGAGGAGGAACCAGCAGGAGCCACCACTGATACAGTTGCTTCTCTCCCATATAAAAAACTCTTTGCATAATTAACTGTGGAAATGTAAAAGTGAACAGAAGAAAATAAAAACACAAGAAAGGAAAAAACTTACAATCAAATACTAGCAATATGAGGGAAGTACTAGTCAAAACATTTTTATTTTTTTATAGATTGAAAAAGGTGAACACTTCCCGATGCCAAACCTCACACTGCAGATCTTATTTCCCAATGTAACAGCTGCCAAAAACACACTTCTCTACCTTACTGCGTTGTCACATTCCCAGGTAAGATATGAATTTCTATTTTTATGATCAATTTAAGTTTGAAATTTATGTTGTAAGGACCTGCAAGTTGCAAATATTTGGGATTATGCATTGCTTTAAGTCTAAATAACAAGGTGCTGTTGTTTTAAGAGTATGAACAGAGGTGCATAAGAAGACGGAGAGACAAATTTTCATAAATTTACAGATTTACAGTGGTGTTGAACAATAATTGCACTGTAACAAGGCTAGTTTGTATTATGGCAAGTACTAAGATGTCCAGACTCCAGATATTCTCTTCATTGTCAGCAGTGCTTCCTGCAAATACTTGAATCCTGCTGTGTATATCTAGAGCCCAACCTTCTGTCACTTCTTTTGGGTACTGAAATTAACTTTAGTGCATGTCTGCTCTCCAGCTCTAGCAGCCTCTGGCTTCTTCCTTCTTTGGGGCATTGAGACATCTTGAAGGGGATGGTAGGTTGTATGTTTCAAATGCTCTTCACTGGAGCCCTCATTTGAGTTTTTCCACTTCACTCCTCCAGTGCAACTGGCAGAGATCACAATTCCAACAAATTCCATTATCCTAGATCTGTAGATATTACAGATATAGAGCAATATCAATAACTACATTGATATAGCTGAAAATCCTTAGCTATCACTAAGGACCTATACCTATACTTTTTTTTTTTTTCCTTTGACTCAGAAACATATACATGTGCACCTCCCTGCTAATAATTTCACTTAGCTCTGGGTGTTGCCCAGCTGAAAAATAAACAAAAATCAATGAAAGTTCAAGGTTCATTTTAAAACAAAACAAATACCAAATAAACAAAAAAACATATTTAGAATATAAAAAAGTTGTCTGTTTTTGATTTCCATTCTTAAATAATCACCCCCTTGACACATTTGCACATAAGCTCAGTAAATCTTGGTTTTTCTAAGACAAATTTCATGTCCTGCTAGCTTTACCCTAGTGGTAGTAGTGTGCCAAGGTGCATTACAGAGGATTTGTAATCCTTTTCATGTTAGCAATGTGGAAGCCAACGAACTGATTGAAATAAACCAATTCCCCCACACTGAAGAACCAAAGGATTTCCTAGCTACCTGTGGAGTAGTCACAGAGATCCAGCAGTGCTCCAGCATCTGCTCCCCCTCCCTGGATATTGCAAGTGAGGGTTCTGCATCCTGCACTTAACCTGCCTGTCTGCTTGCTAGGGAAGAACCTCTGTGGCTTCCCATGCAAAAGCTGTTTAGCTCATTTAATCGCCATCTCCTGCTGGTTCACATAATGGTCATCTTGCAGAAATCTCCTGTTTGCTTGTACAGATGATTAAGTAGCTGCATAGAGTTTAGGTTAAATTATTTCATAAATATTTCATCTGCTATTTGAATAATAATACTTCAATACATAGACATCTGAATTTCCTATTCTGCACTCTTGCAATATTCTATTTTAGTGGTTAGCAAACATTAAAGTTGTTATTAAATATTAAATATTATTAATGTTGACTTGTTTCCAGATCATTTTTTGTAATAGAGTGCATATCCAAGCAATAAGAATATTGTTTGTATTTCTGCTTACAGAATGCCATCTGCCGAACTAGTTATCCTGTAGATCCCTTAAAGATTGGCACTGGGAAACCATTTGTGTTGTCAAAAATAAAAGAACCTACAAGGGATACAATAATGGTAAGCCTACTCATAGTGTACATATTCACCCCAGACATTAATGCAGATCTTGGAGCTGAGTACTTCTGAAAAAGATGTATAAAATCTGCTCTGCAATGGTATCATGAGTCAAAGGTGACTCACTTTGTTTTAATAGCTTAGAAAAGCTTTTTTATGTCAGAGTTTGGTTTTTATTTGGCTGCAAAACTCTATGTGGAACTGGATTAGACAGTTTGGGGTTTAATTTAAACAATATGTAAATAGCAGTAGCGCATTTGACAGCTGAATAAATCGTTACCTTCTATGTTTTCATTGTAATTAATAAATAGTGATATTTTAAATGCTTATCTCCCTTTCAGCTTCTTTAGATATCCAGTAGAAATTATGTTGAATGTGACCCGACAGATTTTCCATGCAACTGTAATTGATGATCCTATTTGGAAAGGAGTAGCCCTTCACATTTAGATAAAAGAGTTACAAAGGGATTTTGCTGCTGTAGTTATATTAGCATGTCAGGAGGAAGATGTCCTCAGCACAGAGGCACAAGTGGAGTTTCTGGTGAAAATGAAACCATGTCATGGGAAGCATATTTTGCCATACTTATCATCATCCCTCACAGAGGTGACACAGGTCTAGGCTAAGTGACTGCTTCTAACTTTATACAACATAATCCTGCTGTAGTCCCAGCTAGCAAGTGATACTAGGAAGTAAAGATAATTGAATTTTCACACATGCATCTTTCCCTGCTTGAGAGATTCAGGTGTCCCAAAATTTGATAGACACTGCAGAAGAGCTGTGGCTGTGTTGGTAGAAAAACACTTGCTTTTACAAGCTGTGCCTCTCTTAGGAGTTCTGTGATGACTTTTGGTCCATAGCTTCAGCAACAGAGATTCCTCAGGGCTTACCAGCCTGCAAAAACTGAGTGTATTTTACCATACCATGAATATCTCCACCTATTTTATATACTGTAGTATCATTTCTACATAAAAAGCTACGATAATTAATACCAGTTTATTATTGGTATCAGAGCAAGTGATCTGTATACAGTGGTTTATGTGGTTTTTATTTTAATGATGTGAAAAGTCTCTTCCTATTACCTGATGCTAGTCCCTTTTAAACAGGACTGTGATACATACAGCTGTGCCTCCATTAATTGTGCACTGGTCCCATCTGACATATATCAAGNCTTGCTTGTATTCAGAATACTTTTGTGTTTAGGCAACTTAAGCCAATATTTCTGATGTCTATTAAAATTGTGTGTTTCATTTTATTAAGTGTCCCCTCTGGTATTTGAAGGAGTTTCTTTAGCTATTTTAAAATTTCCTTTAAAATGTGTCACATGCACTGTCTTATCCTTAAAGTAAGTATATATAATTTAGCAGGAGTTTAAAATCATGGTAAGAGGAGACCTCTTACTTATTCTGTATTGATGGTCCTGTTTCAGTAGCTGCTTATACATCCACAAAGTCTAATCCAGCAGATATAAGAAGGAGCACATTTTTTTTTTTAAGTAAGTCTTAATCTGTGAAGATTTCTAAACTATAGAAAGGATTTTTTTGATTAAAAAAACTCAGGGGAGACAGTAGTATTCCAGGATTAAATTAATATTTCTTTGAAATATCTTCAATCTACCCTTTCAAAGCAGTATTGCTGTCTTGCAAGCAATAATGTGTGTGCTGAAGGTGGCACACATGAGCAGTTTCACTGACTTTCCTGTTTTTCAGCATCTCCAAAACCTTTCACCCTTCTCATTGCTACAAAGCTATCTACTAAAAATACCAAACTGTAAACCACAGTAACTACTGTCTTCTTTTAGGCCAGTATTCACAGCTTAACCCTTGTTGTGAAAGCATTACTTAGGAGTGAGAACTCATCACTGATTTTGAGAAATGACCATCAAAAACTGGAGGTAAGAAGGTGATAATTGATGTACTTGTTCCTCATAGAATTTGTTGTGCTATGGAAGCATTCATTTTCCTCCCTTGTCAATGAACTGATTGTTACCTTTAGTAATGCATTATTCTACTCTAAACAGAAGTGATTTCATATTATAGTAGAAATGTCAGAATTAGTCAGAAAATAATACCAAAAGCCCAGTACCCACCCATGTACCTAGGTAAGGATAAGTACTATCTGAATTTTTTCTGCTTGCTGTCATAGAAATACTTCCTGCAGCTATGTAAATTAAAAATATGATTAGAGTTCTTTTAAGAAATCAATAGTATTTGAAAATTGTCCTGGATCAATTAAAATTGATCATATTTTGTATTTTCTTTACTATTTCCTTATATTTATTCTTTCTACTTTGTTACCCTGGATATATATTTTAAATAGGATCTTTTATTTTTCAGAAATTCATTGTGATTTTCTTAGATAAGGAAATATATAACATGATAGTAGTTGCATCAGATATAAAGGGAAATGTCTCAAATTTTGTTAGAGGTATTATTCATCCTTTTAATACTCTCAGTTCCAAGCATTTATAGTATTTAAAGACTGGTCTTTTGTGGTAACTTGTATATGGAAGAGCTTATTTACTAAAATTTCCATTTTATAAGCAAAAGTCTTACTATGAGTTCTTATTGTTAATACTCTAAAGTTATATTCAGTGTGAACTACATCTTGCACAAAATATTTTTGAAAAGGCAAAAATCAGTGGTCCATTTTTAGCTGGTTTTGAATCTAGACGTTTCTTTTAAGTCATAGATTAAAATTCAGTCCAGGAGTAAAAACACAACTGAGAGACTTGTAGATAATGAGAGATAAGTAATTTCAGATTTCCCTTTTTCAGGGACATATTTTCATGCTTAGTGTTCAGTTCTTCAAGGCTCTTTTTAACCATAAAGTTGATCTCTAATAAATTCTTTAGCTAGTTCAAACTCCTACATGATCACATTTGTTTAAAAGTGAATATTACTTATTTCTGTTCGGTTTACACCAGATATGCTGTGTTTTAAATCAAATTAGTGAACAAACAGGCTTTTATACTTATGCTTACCTCCATCTTTCAAGGAGGCTGGCATTGAGTGAGGAAGAGTGTACTGAAGAAATTCCTTGGCTTATTCTTCCACTGCTCGTGATTTTGATCCTGTGTCCTTTAAAACAATGACTATTGACTTGTAGCAGAGCCACTCTCATAAATGAGTGCACTTACAAAAGTGCAAAGTATTGTGTTAACACAAACTTTCATGCTAGAGATTATTTTCCTAATTCCCTCCTACTAGTTCCGATAGGTAAAATGAAGAGGTACTCTGAAAAACCCCTGCATACTGATCAGTCACTACTGTTGTTTTGATATTTTAGAAAGACAAATTATTTATTGCCTATGTTCTGAACACTTTGCAGACCATGATTAAGATTTCCAAAGAACACCCTCCGGGTACAGTTCCCTTATGGGTTATCCTCTTGAGTATCTTCGCCGGTCTCTTGATTCTTGCACTGCTTATATTTGCTCTGTGGAAGGTAAGCTGCATGTCCTTGTCTTCGGCAGCATAAACAAATATGCCTAAATACTTTGTCATTTCTCACAACTAGAACCTTACAGACAATAATCTTATATAATAAGCAGTGTAAAATCTTGAAGAAATTACAAAACAACTAATTACACTGCATATTTCTGATTTGGAGCAAGCAGTGCTACCTGGTTGCACCTATATTGCCGTTACGTTAGGGAAAGAAAAATAAGAAGATATTTTAGTACGAGTAAGGATTTATTCAGGAATGTTCCTATCAGCTTTGTCTTTGACCTTTTGTCAGCTAGGTTTTCTCTGTTGTGCAAGAGATGCTAGGCCCTGTGGTTTAAGTCTTGCCACAAGTGGGCACTCTTCTCCAGGCTAAATATTTTGTTCATCATTAGAAGGTTACAGTTTCTAAATTTCAACATGCATAATCTCTTGAAAATTTTTACATTATAGAAGAAAATATTTATTCAACTGAGTAACAAATACTACTATTAAGCATTTTAACTCTTGACAATATGTGAGCAAAACAATGATTCAGCAATCACTCTACTATATATTAACTGTACTTAGTTTTTCATTCCAGGGAAAACAGTGTCATGTTAAAATATTTATTAACTTCGTACAGTAGTGCAAGCATTAAAACAGTAGTAAGAACCAGCACATGAATGTAACTAGTATGGTTTGTATGCTTTGAGCAGTTCTTAGTCACTGTTTTCTTTTCTGCAGGCTGGATTTTTCAAAAGGCCATTAAAGAAGAAAATGGAGAAATGAAAAAAAAAAAAAAAATTAGAAATTTTTGCTCAGGTCTGCCTCCAAAATGTTACTGTAAAATTATAAACTTAGATGCAGTGGTTACAATGCTTTCTAAATGCTGGTGCATGAAAAACACCCAAGAAACAGAAAAAGAAGAAGAAAATCAAGTACACTTGCAAAGGAATGGTGCAAAAAAAGAATAAACAACCTTGCAGCATTTTGTGATCTTCAAGAATATACCTTTAAGTGTTACTCATTTTTGGAGAGTAACTGAATTCAAAGATTCTAACATTTTTGAATACGGAAAGTTTATAATCATATTTTTCTATACCTATGTATGTGGAATCATTTTTCATTCCAAATTACAAAACAGGTCAGCTTGTATGTAGTGATCCCAGTCTTTTTTATCACCTTACGATTTTCAGAAGGAGAATGCATCATTTCCAAAATTCCCTCCTAATGTCAATTCTCTGGAAGCAGATTCTCAATTCACAAGGCAGAACATGTAAACTTTGAGAATGCACCAAATACTGTGTGATAGCTGATGCAATGGTAACTCAGAAGACAGAAGCACCTCCAGAATATTGGATGAAAATTACTGAAATACCATGGATTTCTCTTTCTGCTCATTTTGACATGTCCAGCTGAATGAAGGATACTCCAAGAAAGAGATTTTTATGGTCAAGTGAGCCATAAAGGATTGATCAATCAAATCACATAACTGTTTGAACTTGAAATATACTTTTGGCAGGCCTAAAAATGCACAAATCATTCAAGCCCATCTGATTGCACACTGTACTCAAATAAGCAGGGGCATAATTGTATCTGCAAATTGAAATATCCATATTTATGCGGCAAATGTTTAGAGGCACCCTGAAAGTTTGACTCTTGCTGTATATCTTGGAGTAGCCAGCAGAGTGCTTCATAAACAGTCACTGTAAATTTCTTGTGTAGCTATTTAATCCAATGAATTTAAAGTGTACAAAATGAAAATTATCACAAGAGCACAGATAGAAAATTCAGCACTGGCAAGCTTCTTCTAGTATTATAAGTCACAGCTCATCTTTATTACTTAGGAATTTAAGAAGTGATGAAGAATTTGCATACTAAATGAGCACTTAAAAAATGATGTTTATTTTGTGTCAAAGATTAAAAGTTTATATGAGAATACACTGAAATGTAGATAGCAAAAGGTTTCTTTAAGAAATTTTTTCTTTCTATTTAGATCATTCAGTTTCTTCCTTTCTTTCATGCACTTGTCTTCCTCCCATGAGGGTCTCACCCTGAGGCTCATGGCTGTGCCATGACCTTGAGAGCTTCCTGTGTTTCTTGGAGCCACATGAAATTGACATGAGAAAAACAATGCATGCTGGCAAAGTGTCATGCTGCCTCAGCATGACTCAGTATTGATTGCCAGTATATCAGAAAATGCTGAGGAGGTGTTCTAAGTTCTCTAAGACATACTTGTTGTCAGAAAAGCTTTGCCTTGCCAAGGAAGCCAGGAAAATCTGTTCATCCTCTTGGGACAAATATCACTGGGAAAAACAAAAACAAAAACAAAACAAAACAAAAAAAAACCAAAAAAACAACAACAGTTTTCCAAAATATTTTTGCTTATCACTGTCTTTATAGTAATAGCTTAAAAAAGAGTAATAAATTTTATAAAGTCTTATTTTTCAAGAAGGGAATATAGATTGGGTTGAACATGCTGAGAAATAAAACTGAATGTATGCCAGAAGGTGCTTCATTGCTTGAAAGGTGCTGTCATTCTTCAGTACCTTTTATTTAGTTCCTAAGTTAGAGAAAGTGGTTATTGGCTAAAGGCTGACTTACGTGATTGCAACAAGTAGGATTGAGTTTGAAAGTGTTGGCAATTTCTCCTCGTGTCTGTGGGAAAGGTGGTTATTTCATAGCAGCGGTCTGCTGAAGGTAGCAGTGTGACTCAGAGAGGAGGGCAGAGCCCTCCGTGGGAACACTGTGGGTGGCTGTGCTTGGCAGAGCCTGGGAGATCTGCTGAGACAGTGGGATAGGGTTGCTGTGCTCTTCTGGACAGCTGGAAAGGCACCCTGCCTGAAGGGAGTCTGAGCACAGAACACATGAATGGAAGCAAAAAAGTGACATAGAGGAACCATGGATAGAAACCCTGCTTCATTCATTGTGAGAGAAGACAAAAATCTATTTGTTGAACTGTGAAGATAAACTAATACGGCAGTGATTTCAGTCCCAAGCAAGATGCAAGTTTTACTTTAGGAAAATGTATTATTTTGCACGTTTGTTTGAAATATTTAAATGGCACTTGTCACCATAGCATTTGAACACATTGGAATCATAATTTTTTTTTCTCACAGTGACTCCAAAAAGGCATTGCAGTCTTGTTAACTTCTTATGAGTTTGTAAAGAACTGAATTTTGAAGGAATTGTGGCTCACCTATGGACACATAGGAAGTCTATGATAGCAGAGGAAATACTTGTATTTATTATTATTCATTCAGTTTGTTAACAATGAGGTCATTTTTCCTGGCTTCATAAAATTACTCACAAGTTGTGTAAGACACACATAATTCTTATGCAGCATACGTTTAAGTGTTTCACTATTTAGTTATGATAAGCTGTTAACCAGAGCTTTTCAATTTTCCCATGACATTTCATATCTTATTGTAAAGCGTCAGCCTAACTGAAAACTATATAAGTCAAAAAACAGTCTATTTCCCTAGATGAAGACTACGCAAAAATAAATCAATAGTATTTATCAATATAGAGTGTGTTTAAGATCAGTGTTTCATTTTAGGCTTTCTTTGCACTAGAAAACAGTAATAAGCTTTGTATAACTACACTGCTTTCCTCTTTCATGATGCTTTCTCTCTCTTCACATTTGTCCTATTATCATGTTTTCAGTTATAATATCTATTTATAAGATAAGTATACATACATACATACAAGTATGTCAAGGGGATAGCACTATAGCACATTATTCTTACACAATTCTTAGCGATTAGTAAACTTGTTATTTTTATCAAAACTAGCCTTTCCACACAGCACTGGAAGAGCAGTATTTTACTGCTTTTCATGATATACCACAGAAAAACCTACTGAAACAATATTGCAAACATCAGGAACATCTCACTTAAATTTGGCCGGCATTAAAGGTACCAGAACCTAATTTTACAGCAAGGAACCAGCTTTATTCCCAAAAATAGATGCATTAGGTTTGTAATGTGATTCTAATAACTATGAAGATGAATATTTTTATTGAAGAAAAAGTGTGTAAAAAGTAATAATAAATTGGATGTGTAACCAGCGGTTAGGCAACTAAAGGATTCTGGCCCACCAAGCCCCGTTCCTAATTTCAGCACTGAAGTAGGTATCATAGTGGAAATGGATGAGCTACTTTTCTATAGGGCAGGGGTTCTCTGCACACTCAATATCAGGTTGTTCTAGAGATTGCTGATCCCATCCATGACTTTTGAAGACTTAGGAAACAGCATCTCCATTAGAGCAATCTCCTTGGGCAGCTGCTGGTGCTCTGTGGGCAGTTCTTTTGTTTGTCTGGTTTCACTCTAAGTCATTACTATGAGCCATTACTGCAGACACAACCCACGTACCCTGACCCCTCACCTGAGCCCTTCAGTACATATCCTGTGCTGAGTCATTTTAAGCGTGGTGTTCCTCTTCCTCACAGCCTGAGTCAGAGGAATCCACCTTAAACTAAAGCCAAGGGTTTTCATCTCAGCAGGCACCAAGAGGCTGGAGTTAGGGTCATACTCATCTAAAGAATTCCACATAATCTAATTGGTTAATTTCTTTAATTACCTGTGGTATAGATGATGACTCATTCAAAAATAAAAACAGATAAGATAATCAGAATGTACTGCTCTTAGCTATACCACTTAACAGGAATAAATGGGGATTTACATACTTTTTAAGAAAACCACAACATTCTGCGCAGCATTTTCTTTTTCCTGTAAAAGTATTCCATGTGCTTTATTGATTAAAAAAGAAATTAGAGTATAACAAGTCTCCTGTGTAGTTTTTTTGCTTATTATTGATATAAGAATAATATTAAGTCATCTTGGTACCTAAAAACAGGTTCATCTATCTGTCAATAGAAAGGTATTGTAGAAACAAACATTCTTGCCCCACATAACATCCAGGAAAGCTCGATGTGGTCAAGCTGTCAGAAATACATTGTCATTAGATTTATGGACTTTGTGCCTATACCCATGTTTGAAAGCTTTTTAGAAGATCGTATGACTTCCTGGTAAAGAGTTGTTTCCATTGCACTAAATAAAAGTTGAAAGATATTCGTTCATTCATCTAACCATTCTTCCTGTCCAGCAATTCCTCTGTACAACTTATTCCAGTAACCCAAATAGTTTATGATTTTGCATAATTATAAATGATTCACATTAGCTTTCTTAAACCTAGTAAACGTTTGTGTCAAAACTTCCTAGAAGACAAAGATTATACCTTTTATATCCCCATTAACTTTTAGAAAATATTACAAAATATGTAATCACTGTTTTCTCTCATCAGAGACTACTTTGAAGCTGAATCACAGTTCTCTAATAGCAACATCCTGCCTAGTCATGGGGGAGTGCTTACCAAATTAACTACTCTGTATCTATCTGATCATAAAGAGTTGCTGGACTTTGTCCATGGGAGCATTTCAATGAAAATCAAAGGGGAAAATATCCATTTCTTGTTTTGGTTGGTTGGTTTAAATTGCTTGTCAGGGGAATTAATGAATAGCCAAAACCACAGCAAGAAGTGTGATGTAATGATTTTCACAGAACTGGATTATAATTCATTGTGTTTATCAGAAACAGGCCTTAGCACTTCACAGTTCAGAGATAATACCATTTCATGTGGTGGGCATGGTTTGAGCCCTGTAATAAAGATTCAAGTGCTGATGAAGTTTTAGTAACAGCTGGTTGATACCACGGTTTAGACAGCACAACTGGATTATGTTTTAAAAAATTGATGATAAAATAAGCTATATTTTAGTTAAAGGCTGAGGGCTGACACCTCAGAGATACTGGATTTTGTTCATTCAATTTTAAAAAAGTGAGTGAAAGACCTCAGACCGGCAGATTTTGATTCTGACTCTAGCACCGCGGCCCATAGAGCTACTTTACTGCTCTCCCCTGCTCATGCTCTTACCCTTTTGCCCTTTGCTCAGTTTCTGAAAATTCTCAGAAAGGATAAACATTCCTCAAGGGCTCACTGAATGTTGCATCTCCTGGGGATTTTCAAAGAAATGGGATAGGGAGCAGAAGTATTCAAAGTAGATTGAACTTCTAGATCTAGTGAGGCAGTTGTCTTGACACACTTTGTCCGTCCCCTTCGCCCACTCTTTAAGTGGTGGTGAAATCACACTTCTTGGTTATGATTCAGCTTAATTTGATACTGGAAGTTAATATTTATTGCAAAGTTTCACATGTCTGGTTCAATATTATCTATAGTCATAAGATTTATCCCTGTTCAGGGTATTGTTGTTCTTCCTGGGGTAAAGGAATATATTGTCTTTCTCTAGTGAAAGTTTCTTCATCTTGTTTTCCATTACAACACATTTTCACTCCATCAGAATGGTTAGGATAAAAAACAGATTATATCCTCAGTTTTCCCTGAAGGGTATTTGAAGTTTAGCAATTCTGTGACAGTAGATGTAGTCTGAGAAAAGTAAATTACTTTATATCATTTTGGAGAACAGAGAGAGAAACCTTTCTCAGTATTCTTTCTCATGGTTCAAATTAATACCCATTAATAGCTCACTTTCTTGGATGCCAGCTCATAAAATCTCACTGACAAAAGCCTATTACTCCAGCCTCAGCCACTTTACACTCTTTCAGAATAGATGCTGTTGCATCTCAAAACTTCTAGGGTTCAGCTAAAATTTCCAATGACCCTGTTAGCCAGTAAAAAAACTGAGTTCTGGTGATGTAGGTTTTGAGACTCTCAGGAATCTCACAAACTACTGTATTGCTTTTTGCTGTTTATTTGGGGAAACTACCAAAATTAGCTCAGAGTCCTGGCTCGTATATGTCATGAATTCGTAGTATTTGGAAAATTACCTATAGCATCCAGCAAACAAATATTAGAGAGTAATATGTGCCATATAACATGCTGCTACAACATAGTTCATGGAATCATAGAATCATTAAGATTGGGAAAGACCTCCACAATCATCAAGTCCACCTTTTGACAACACTATCAAACAAACCACTCACAAAGTGCTATGTCCAGTCATTTCTTGGACACTGACAGGGATAGTGATTCTACAAGCTCCTTGGGTTCCCCATTCCAATGCTTAACCATCTGTTCTGAGAAAAAATTCTCCCTAATTTCCAACCTAATGCCCCTCTGGAGCAGCTTGGACTTAGATCCTCTCATCCTGTAACTGGTTGCTTGGAAGAAGACACTGACCCCCAGCTGGGCAGAGCCTCCTTTCAGGCAGCTATGGAGAGTGATAACATCACCCCTGGGCCTCCTTTTCTCCTGGCTAAACACCCCCAGCTCCCTCAGCTGCTCCTCACAGCCCTTGTGCTCCAGACCCTGCCCCAGCTCCGTTGCCCTTCTCTGCACTCACTGCAGCCCCTCAGTGACTTTCCTGCACTGAGGAGCCACAACTGGACACAGCACTCGAGCTGTGGCCTCAGCAGTGCCCAGGACAGGGGGACAATCCCTGCCCTGGCCCTGCTGCCCACACCATTGCTGATCCAGGCCAGGATGCCATTGGCCTTCTTGGCCACCTGGGCACACCCTGGCTCATGTCCAGCTGCTGTCACCAGCACCCCCAGGGCCTTTCCAGCCACTCTGTCCCAGCCTGTGGCACTGCCTGGGGCTGTTGTGACCCAAGGGCAGGACCCAGCACTGGGCCTTGCTGAACCTCACACCACTGGCCTCAGCTCATGATCCAGATCCCTCTGCAGAACCTTCCTGCCCTCCAGCAGATCAACATTCCCACCTAGATGGGTGGCATCTGCAGAGTGAGTGAGTACACCCAACCACTTGTCAAAGTCATTGATGAAGATATCAAGCAGAACTGGCCCCAGTGGAGAAACAGCACTACTGACCAAATAAAATCTACAAAAAGTGCAACATGCATACCTTTGCACATGGCCTAATGTCACAGTTTCAGTCACATATCACCAGCACTCAGAGGGGGCATGGCCTTTTTTATCATGTGACCTCACTCCCATGACCATATCACCTGCCCTTCCGGCAAAGAACTTTCCAATTTTATTCCAGTTTTTGAGGGCTGTCCTGTTGGTTCCCTAAAATTTTCTTAGAAGGTGAATAAGATTTTTGCAAGCTGGTAAGAAATGTATTATAAAAACATTAATAACAATAGGAAGACAAAGGAAAAACTCCATTCTATATTGAATAGAGTGGGAGAAATATGATTGCCAAAGATAAGGAAAAGGCTGATGTTCTTAATGCCTTCTTTGACTCTGTCTTCAACTGTAAGACCAGTGATCATCAGGGCAACCAGCTCCCTGAGCTGCTTGACAGAGATGGGGAGCAGAGTAGATCCCCTGCAATCCAGGAGGAAGTAGTCAGTGACTTGCTGTGCCACTCAGATACACACAAGTCTTTGGGACCAGATGGGATTCACCCAAGGGTACAGAGGAAACTGGCAGAAGAGTTTGCTAAGACACTCTTCATAATTTAGTCCTGGCTAACTGGGGAGGTCCAGAGATGACTGGAGGTTGGTCACTGTGATTCTCATGCACAGGAAGGGCTGGAAGGAAAATATGAGAACCTGCAGGTTTGTCAGCCTGACCTTGGTCCCAGGGAAGGTTGTGGAACAGATCATCTTGAGTGCAATCACATGGCACTTATAGGACAACCTGTAGGGATCAGAGGGATGACACTCAGCCACCACAGGTTTAGGAATGGCAGACTCTAAACAACCTGATCTCCTTTGATGACCTGGTGACACATGATGCATGAGAGAAAGGCTGTGCTGCCTACCTGGACTTCTTGGGAGTCTTTGACACTGTCTCCCACAGCATAATCCTGGACAGTCCAGCCCATGGCTTGAAAGGGTGCACCCTTCAGTGGGATAAGAAATGGCTGGATGGCCGGGCCCAGAGANCCAAGGGTACAGAGGAAACTGGCAGAAGAGTTTGCTAAGACACTCTTCATAATTTAGTCCTGGCTAACTGGGGAGGTCCAGAGATGACTGGAGGTTGGTCACTGTGATTCTCATGCACAGGAAGGGCTGGAAGGAAAATATGAGAACCTGCAGGTTTGTCAGCCTGACCTTGGTCCCAGGGAAGGTTGTGGAACAGATCATCTTGAGTGCAATCACATGGCACTTATAGGACAACCTGTAGGGATCAGAGGGATGACACTCAGCCACCACAGGTTTAGGAATGGCAGACTCTAAACAACCTGATCTCCTTTGATGACCTGGTGACACATGATGCATGAGAGAAAGGCTGTGCTGCCTACCTGGACTTCTTGGGAGTCTTTGACACTGTCTCCCACAGCATAATCCTGGACAGTCCAGCCCATGGCTTGAAAGGGTGCACCCTTCAGTGGGATAAGAAATGGCTGGATGGCCGGGCCCAGAGAGTGGAGAGGAAAGGTGCTGCATCCACATGGTGGCCAGTCACTGATGGGCTTCCACAAGGCTCAGTTCTGTTCAATTTGTTTATTAATTACCCTGTTCAATATCTTAAAGAACTGGATGAGGAGATTGAGTTTGGGCACAAGTGTTGATCTGCTGGAGGGCAGGAAGGCTCTGCAGAGGGATCTGGACAGGATGGATCATGAGCTGAGGCCAGTGGTGGGAGGTTCAACAAGGCCCAGTGCTGGGTCCTGCCCTCGCGTCACAAGAGCCCCAGGCAGTGCCACAGGCTGGGACAGAGTGGCTGGAAAGGCCCTGGGGGGGCTGGTGACAGCAGCTGGACATGAGCCAGGGTGTGCCCAGGTGGCCAAGAAGGCCAATGGCATCCTGGCCTGGATCAGCAATGGTGTGGGCAGCAGGGCCAGGGCAGGGATTGTCCCCCTGTCCTGGGCACTGCTGAGGCCACAGCTCGAGTGCTGTGTCCAGTTGTGGCTCCTCAGTGCAGGAAAGTCACTGAGGGGCTGCAGTGAGTGCAGAGAAGGGCAACGGAGCTGGGGCGGGGTCTGGAGCACAAGGGCTGTGAGGAGCAGCTGAGGGAGCTGGGGGTGTTTATCCTGGAGAAAAGGAGGCTCAGGATGATGTTATCACTCCCTGAAAGGAGCCAGATGGGGGTCAATCTCTTCGGCCATTCACGCAGTAGCAGGATGAGAGGACGAAAGTCCAGGCTGCACCAGGGGAGGTTGAATTTGGACAGCAGGAGGTATTTTTTCACAGAAAGGGTGATTAGATGTTGAAATGGGCTTGATGATCTCAGAAGTCTTTTCTAATCTAATTGATTCCGTGATAAATGTGAACACTATTTTACAGTTAAGTAGACAACATGTGATCCCCTTACCACATTTTATCCACCATCTTTCTGATGTTCCATCTTTTACTCAAGGTTTGTAGCTAATCCTATTTAATGTAGCAAATAACCAGGAGAGAATAGGTCCAGTTCATCAGTTATAGATATATCAAAAGGTGAGGTTTCATTTATATTCAGTATTACTTTTTATTATCTTCACACAAATAAATTGCTAGCAATCTAAGAAAGAAAAAAAATGGAAAACAAATCTATCACAAAATAATGCATTAAGACTGAAATATTTCCCACATAATTAGGTAAAAATACAGTGGGATCCCATGAAAATTTTTAAGGGAGTCAGATTTGCTAAAAAATGTCTACCAAATTCTTGAGCAATTTTGATGGCAGGTAAATAAAAAGGAATAATTTATAGACCTTAATTCAAAAAAATCAAAATAATTACATAGTTTTCAAAACAAAAATGGTAAAAAATGTAAACAAAGGCATAGTCTAAGGAAATAGACTCTCCTGTCTTCTCATCAGGTACTTTTAAGTGCTGATGACTATTTTAAAGACATACACTATTTTTAAGAGATCATGTGGTTATTGGAACTTAATCCTGGTATACTTTGGAAATTGGAGTAACATATCAGCTGCACAAGAGACCCTGATATTACAAAAATTGCATTAGCAGGCACTACTATAGGACCTCACTTTTGGGATCACAAGTGAAAGGAACACTTCTTCACTGGCTTCTTTATATCCCATTTAAATATGTCTCCATGAAAGGTTTAAGCTTTCCATACCTGAAAAAAGAATTGGTAAAAATATATACATATATTCTGTGCTGGGTAGAGCATAGTTCAGTCAAAACAGCAAGAAACAGGTAAATGTATGCTGGTACATCCAGGGTAGGAAGTGGTGCTGAGCATCAAGACCAAGACTGGAGAGTTTCTGTGTAGCACTTTGCCATGATTGAACCGAAGTTGCAAAAACATTAAAAATATATGGTTTGCACAGCAGCATGTCAAAGTGCTGTTTTGTCCTCTTCTCTTCCCATATGTGATACCTAAAATGCCATTAGCGTATTTTTGATCTTTTCCAGTTTTCTTTCAAAATATTACTAATGTCTAAACTACATCCTCACAGCTAATTTTAACATTTCCTTTATAGATTTGGGGGTATTTTTTAGTAGCTTTTTGTTTTTCTTTCAGTGGATTCCTTAAAGAAATATTTTTGGTATAGACACCATGTTTCTGCTCAGAACATTAATATTTGTAGGCCTTTCTTGTATCATCTTCAGACAAATGAAAGAGTGACCTAAACCTCCTGTGTATAAATTAGTCACTTTTCCAAGATTTCCTCCCAGAAATACATTACCAGAGAACTCCTAAGTTTTGCATACTACAGAAACTCTGATTCTGTAGTCAGCCCTTGCAAATGACAAAACAATGGAAGTACCTGCATATTTCTTTGAGAAGGCTAGCATTAATTTGTGCACTTTTTCATCACATTAAAAAGCTAGAATAACATGCATAAATTGTAAAATTGATCATGAAGTGTGTATTCACTGGACTAATTTTTAAAAGCAAATATTTCTTCATTATCTTTCACTTCTCTATTTTTTCTTGAAAATACAAAAACTGTAGTGATCAAACAACCTGCTTGTCACAGTCTTTACTGTGAAAAAGAAAGTTTGTTTGGCCCTTGATAACAAAATAGTTGATTCTAATGTGCTAGCACTCTGTATTTGCACAGAACCAAGTCTGAAACTTTGCAAATCAGCTCAGGCAGATATGGAAGTTTTGGCAAGTGTCCCTATGATCAATGACAAGCGGACATGACAAGGTGCTATAACAACAAACACGTGTGCAACAAAGGGTGTGTATCAGACCCTATTTTATAGTGCAGAGATAAGGAGCACTAACCAAACTATTCTCTGAGTAATTTGGTTATCAGTGTAGGTGAACAATAATAAATAATAATTTCCCTGAATATGTGCAATAAATGTATAAAATTTCTGAAGTGAGTCAAAAAAGGTGAAATATTGCACAATATAAAAAATCTTGTTTCCTGTAATATGTAAAGTACAGTTCAGGATTATATGAGAAGGTTGTTATCAAATGGCTTATAATAATTTAAAACAAAAGCATCCATCTAAGGGAGTACTGTTAAAGAATACAGTAATTGTCACAGTATTTATTCTCCTACAACCTATTCTTTTTAAACATGGAAGAATGTTGGTCTTAGAAGCAACACACTGGGAGACAGCCTTTGTGTATGAGAAATTATTCTTCAACATTGTGTCTGAATGAGAAAGAAGTTTCATATCCTGAGGGTATATTTATAATTAGAATGATGTAACTAAATCAAAGACATTGTTTCTTAGGAAACTTAGACATTAGCCAGCAGAGGTTGTTTTAGGGTGGGGCAGAGGGCAATTTTAGGTTTATTCCATTATTAAGAAACCATTTTTCTCTACGCTGTGGCTTTTTGTTTGTTGTTTTTTATTCTTCTTTCATTAGTATTTATTAATTAGTGTTCCTCCTTTGGAAGCATAGATTTTCCTTCTTGTCCTGGAGAGGCACACACATGTATACACACAGTGCAGATGGAAAGAAAAGCTCCCATGGCTGCTCTTCCCACCACAATTTTCCCTCTGGATCAGTCTGGGTGCTGAAGCTGATGCTATCAAAGTGCATCAGTATCTGCACTTTGATACTGCTTGGGGTGTCTGTAGGTCTTCTGTGACACTGTGCAAAGGAAACAGACTGCCCCCAGAGTCTTGTGACTCATCCCTGGTGATGACTGACCAAGGGCTATGGGGAGAGCTTTGGAGTTCAGTAGTGACAGTGTCTTGGGAAGTGCTCAGTGAATGCGTGTACAAGCTCTTGCATAAGGATGGATAACATTCCTGAGTGTCCTATAAAGTAAATACATGGAAGAATTCAAAGTAAGTTATACAAAGACAGTTCTCTGCTGCACTTGCATCAACTGGATTTTAACATTCTGGTGGAGATTTATATGGACACTTGATGTCCATACAAAAACCAAGTTCAAAAAAAAAACCTGTTGAATAACTCCATCCACTGAAAAATGCTGACAAACTTGTTCTTTTTAATTTACAGTTCAGTTCCCAAAAGCTAAAAACAAATAAGAAGCTGAGAGAATACATGTGCTCCTTAGAAAATAGCTACAGTGTGTCACACCTAAGGGGCCAAGATGCCAAGAAGGGTGAAGGAATGAAGCTTTTTTATTTCAATTTTCCAGGCCAACTGTCTTTTTCATTACACAATGTTAATGCCAAGAAGTTCAATTATTCAGCAGGATTCATTGTACAAAATGAAATACATTCTATATGAAAAGGTAGTGCTGTAAATTTTGGTATTTACTGGAACTGTGGGATGGAGGAAATTCGTGTTTCTCAAATACTCTGCATATACACTATTCAAACAGTGTTGCCAAGGCTAGGCAGACTGAAAGCTACACAGCAGCTTGCATAAGAACTCTTTCTGGTTTCTTAGGAAGTCAAACTCCTCACCTCTCTATTTTTACTGGTCCTGATTCTCTTTGTCTTCCTGGATATTGGCCTGGCATCTAAGGCAACGTAGGCAATTATTTTGCCTAGGCAATACATCCTCACCATCATGGCCAAGTTCAAGATAGTTGTGTGGCGAGGCTTAGGGATCCTGTTTCACCCCTACATAGCTGGAGGCATATTCTGCAAGAATTTCATTTAAAGAAGACGATATATACTCAGTGTCATCAAATGTGCAATTTAATACTCGAGGAAGATAGCCACTCTCCATTGTTCAACAAATACAGATTTAAGGACTATTCTACAGGTTACTGCCACCAAAGAAAAAGTGGCCCAAAGAAAAAGCCCCCCAAAACGCTATTGCCCAGGGTACCCAGGGCGGGGGTGGTGGGTGTCCCGATCCTGGAAACCTCCTTCCAATGCGCCCGTGAGGCAAGAGCAGGCAGCCTTGGGCAGCGCAGGCGGGGCGAGCCGGGGGGTCTCCTCCAGAAAATAAAACCAGAGGATAACCGAGGGAAACAATCCGGCTGCAGAGCCTGCAGGGGACAGCACCGCCGGCTGCGCGGCGAGTGCGGAAGAGGGGCAGAAGCCGGGAGGAGCTGCCTCCGACCCCTCCACGGCCGCGGACCGCAGGGGGCGTGGAGGAGGAGGAGGAGAAGGAAAAGAAGGAGGAGGAGGAGGAGAAGTATTTGGGGGCGGCTCGGAGCAGGTGGCGCTCAGTGTCGCCCTGGGAAGCGGCCAGCTCGGGAGTGGCACCGGCCCGACCTCGCAGCGCGCCGGACATGGGCTCCGCGGGCGCGGCGCTGCCGCCCCTGCTCCTCGCCCTGGGTACGTCTGTCCGTCCGTCCCGCCGCTCCGGGAAGCAGAAAGGAAGGAAGGAAGGAAGGAGGGAGAGAGGGAAGGTGCGGGCGCGAGGTGCGGAGCGGGGGGCGGCCTCGGGAGCGGCTCCTCCCGCGCCGCCGGGCCGGGCCGGGCCGGGCAGAGACGCGCGGTGGGTGCGCGGCTGTGGCTGCGTGCGAGGGAGATGCTTCGGCGGCGATTGTAAAGCAGGTTAAACTCCTGGAGCGGCACAGATTTCACTTTTCCAAATGGGCTGTGTGCGTGTGCACTGGGGCGGAGGGAACCGGGACAGTCTGATGTGCGAATTTAGGGTTATATGATGATTGTACCTTTTTAGGCGCGAAGATTATGTTCTCTTTGTGAATGCTGCTCCTATTTGCAAGAGCCCTCTAGATCTGTTACCACCCTGTTGGGCAGATGTCTCTCCTTGGAAAAGGATAGGGAAACTTGAACCATCTCCTACTTCTCTTGGCTAAGTTAATTACCATTACATCTATTTTCCTGGGAACTATATGCAATCACGTTCACTTGCCATGAGCAAATTCCCAGGCAGTTTCAGAGTTTTAATATTACTGTATACTCTCACAAACCCTTAATTAGCAAGTCACCGAGAGGCAGCATGAAAATGAGTTTTCATTGATGAGCTGTCCCAACTTGTTCTTTCAGTAACTATAGTGAACACTGCAGTGGAATGTGTGGCTGCGGGGTATGAAATAAAATACAAAAATATTAACCTGTTATGTGATATAGAGCACACATACAACCTGGCAAATTTTTTTAAAAGGAAAATTCTGAAAAATTCCACTGGGCAAAACATTCCACCCTGCACTTTTGCTTATTCTCCTGGTTACAACTACTGAAAACCAGGACCATTAACATTCTCTGTAATTCACGGGGTCTTAAGACTTGCAAAGGTTGTAGACCAGTGCTGAAAGCAGAAGATGAGGACTGATTGTGAGAGGAGAATTCCCTTGGCATTGTGAATGACAGAAGTGGGATAGGTCTACTCTGTTCAGGCACTATCCATGACTTATCTCAAATTTTACATCTGAATGCTGTCATAATTTTGATTTCAGATGTGTCATGACGTTTGATGTTAGTGGATGCAATTACTGGGTTAATACTTGCTCAGACTTTTTGATCTTGTAGGAGTAGCAACAAAAAGAAAGTTTCAGGACAGGATAGCTTTTCTTAAGTGTTTTTAGAGTTCTGCTATGGTGGTACTCATAGCTCTCCCACAATAATTTTCACATTGCTTGAATTCTAGTGAACTGGTTTACTTTCAAAGGTGGTATTCTTCAGTTTAATTGGGATAGCTTAGCTGAATTAGTTGTTACTTCCAGAAAATATTCCAAGTTATTCCAGACTTGATTTTATGTCAGTATATTAATCTCTGAATTATCAGCTGTATTAAATGGGTCACATGGAGTTCTTTGCTATGTCTCTAAATTCAACTAAAAATAGTGCAACAATGGAGTAATGTACTTTTGTGTCTGGAAAGTCATTAGGACTTTGTAGATGCAACAAGAAGAAGAGATCTTAAATAGAGCAATCATTTTGATAGCATGACTTTACTACCAACCTTGTTAATTGTTGAACAAAAAGTATATAGCATACACAAGTATATTAAGAGGAATAAATTATGCATTAGCAGAGCAACCTATGCAACAAAGTCAGAAGTTTTTCTGTTGCTACATGCTGCTGATAGATTTGCCACATCCAGTTCTTTAAATTTACATTTTAAACATGCCTTTTTTTTTTTTTCCTTATCCCGTTCTTAAAAGTCAGAGCCAAAACAGCCCAGCTCTCTCTGAGTGTGAAGCCAGTGGAAAATATAGTAGCTTTCTGGGGCTAAATTCTGGTAACATTTTCTTTGGAAAGGTCTCGTGCCCTCATGCTTCAGAGGAGATATTTGAAATTTGGCAGGAAGGCTCTATTTGCATTGTCTACCTAAATTTGGCCAGGAAACAACTCTTTGCAAAACTGTATTCCTCTGGAAAGAAATGCATTTTTATCAGCTAGATTCTAAGTTAATTTATGTCCACCTTGTTGTGCACCTTAGTCAGATGTTTCTGTGTGAGGTCTTAGATCTACACTCGCAAATACGAAAAATTTCTCTCTTGACTTCTCATGTTATTTGTTATTTTTACAGCAACATCCATTGTTGTTTAAGTCACTCTACTTTCCAGTTTGCTTCTGGATGATGGTCTGCTGACTGAGTGTATTGCATGCTCTTAACTGTTTTCTGGGCTTCAAATGAATCAGCTTGTTCTCTTTTTAAGAATAATTCACTTCAGAATGAATTATCAAGTGATAATATTGGAGAACCATACCTAGGAGAGAAAGTAAAATTTGGGGTGACTTCACCTATACTATCTGGTCAAGCCTTCATATGAAGCCTAATATGTGCCTTCCTCCAGCAACCCAGGATGTGGATGATAAAACTCTTAGTGCATTCCTGAAATCTCTGAAATCTTCACTCTATGAAGTACACACCCCTTGAACTCTTTAATTCTGAAATGAAAACTTGCAGACATAAAGATTATGCCTTTCAGGCTGCAGGTGTACCACATGAGTGCCATGGATTCTCAGGGCTCTCTGTGGGACCCAGGCAAATTGAAGGAGAAAACAGGTCTATGTGAAACTGAGCAGTGTGTGTAGAATAGAGAATTTCCAGTGATGGGGACCTTGTAAGTAATGGGCTGTAAGGCCCTGTAGAGGAATAGGAGACCCTACCTGCAAACTTTTTCTTCCGTATGCTTTTGTTTAAATTGGGATGGAAGCTGGGATAATGGCATTTAACATGCAAAAGTTGGAAAGTACTCAGAGTAAGTTAGCCACCTGGATTTGTGTCTTTTGCATGCAAGTGCATCATGCTATGAATGGAGAAAGATGGTGTGATCAGAGAATGAGCTGGAACTCCTGCCTTGCTTAGTTTTGAAATTAGAATATGGTCTAATGAATGAGGATGAGAGGTGGGAGAAATAAATTTATCTTTTTTTCCTTTATCTTTTTTTCTCTCTCTCTTTTTTTCTTTTTTTTTTCCTGCAAAAGCTGAGTACAATTTCAGACGAGTCATTTAAATCAAATCTTTGACATGTGGTTGGAGCTTTTGTGTTCTTCTCTTTCTCTTTGCTCAGCCAGGGGTTCTCAAAACTGAAGCTGCGTTTTCACGATCTGGTTAAGCTGACCTGAATGTGGAGCTGACGCTGCAAGGACATTTCATCCACTCCTCTTTGCATGTTTCCACCAGTTTCTCTGTTCTATCACTATGGCTTAATCTGGGGAACAGGTCAGGGACCCATTTGCTTGAATATTTTTTTCCCCCCCTTTTGAGTTAGTTTTGGAGATGAGTTAAACTGATCCTGCTCACTTGAGCAATTTATTTGTTAGTGCTGGCATAGGGGACAGTCAGAACTCATGGCCAGAGCAGGGAGGAAGGCTGGAAAAGTCTCTTTCACTGGTAGCTGTCACTTCCTCTGGCCTAAGCTGGTTGTACAAGTGAATCTTGATGTGCAAAACTGCTCTGTATTCACAGCTGTTACTGAAGTCAATGGAAATTGTATTTTANCATTTCACTAGAGTGTTGAAAAATAAATCCTCTATCAATGCAAATACTAAAATGTTTATGCTCAAGATATGTAGGCAAATCAACAAGGAATCTGCTAAGGTTAAAATCCTATACGTAAAAATTATATGGCAGTGTACAGAGCAGAATGGACTAAGCTGACAACTGAATAGCAAATGGAAATTGAACATTTGATGCAATAAATAAAGCTAAAAGTTGGAGTTAAAATGCTTTTAACGTGCAGCCATGCACATCAACTTAAATCTGTACAACCTATTTTGATTTCTGTCTTTCTCCTTTTTTGTGATCATCTTTTGATACCTTGATGTTTTATCATATTTCTGAATAATGTTAATGTTAAAAATCATTCTATAATCTGGAGATGGCCTGAAAGCAGGACCCAAATATGAACTCTTCTTAAAGTAAACCTGTCTTTAGTTTTTTTCTTCTTTCTGAGGTAGAAAGTAGTAGCTGCACTACTACATATTATTTTTGGAGTTTTGCCTCTCACAGCATTGCAGACTGAAGTAAGGCTTCATTCATACTGCATTACAGGACATGTATTTTGTATTATGTTTATTTTAGAAAGCATACAGGCTATTACCATCAAACACCTAAACACATTAACAGTTAATATTTATTTGTGCATAATTTGGTCAGAGTCAACATGAGATCCTTCCAAAAAGTTTTAACTGTCTGCTGCCTCTCTCTGGAACAACCTGTGAATTGTTCTTTGTTTTTTAGATTCAGCGTCACAGAACTTTAATTTAAGAAGTTAAAGAAGTGAAAGTACAGCTACTCCTTTTTTTCCATTGTGCTTCCTAGCCACTATCTAAATATTATTCATTGTGGTCCTTCTTCACTATTGTAATTTTGAATGAATGAGAGTGGGGTGTGTGTGTACTTCACGTGATATATTTTCATGAGGGCTAATAAGTGGAACTACCGGCTTAATGTCAAAACAGCTAAGTGTGAATAAAATACTTTACTTTCAGATTAATGCAGGTAAAAGGGGGTTTCTGCATCTCCAGATGAGTAAAAAAGTCGTTTTCCCCAGCAGAAATCCTGTGCAGCTTCTATCCAGTGTTGTTATTTTCATTTGAAGGTTTCCTTTGTTAGGCTCTGTGCAGGCTGGTTCCCATTTCCATGGTAACCATGCTGAAATGCAGACAGGACACAGGCTGGATTCTCATCGGCATAGCCATGCACTTGCATACCAACACATGTTATCTGCTTGGCTTAGGACGTTTCCATTAGCAGTTTTAATGTTTAGAGCTTCTTTTTCACACAGTGATCTCTGGCCCTGTGATACCACACAGTGTTGGGATTTCAGACCCTGTGCAGTAAGACAAAACAAGTTGATAAGCTTATTTTTTGTGTAAATAATTTGGCTCTACTGTTCCAATTTAAATTACTCAAGGACATCAGAGAACTGTCTGAGCCTTAGTTTTCTTTTCTCTTAAAATTGATAACACCGAAGGAGTTTTATTTATAAAGCCTTAGGTGGAAGACTGACATACATCTGTGCTGAATAGCTATGGGAACGTACCCCTTTGTAAGGCACTGATAAAAGGGTAATAAAAATAAGTGAGTGTGAATTACATGGGATAAACGATACCTTCTGTCTATGTCAGTCGAGTGTGAAGCAATATGCAATAATCTTCTTCCTGCTCATACTGCAATCCATTTCTGGAGGTGGTGAATACTAAAGGAATTTAGTAGAGCCAACATAAGCATTTCCATCGCTTCCAAACCAGGATGTGATTTCTGAATTGCCAAATAAACTCAGTACTCTAAGTGCTGCTAATTGTTATGTTGAATTATTCCCTGAGTAGCATTTCAGGATCTCCAGAAGAAAAAATTTTATCTTCTCCTGGAGATGAACATGCTGCAAAAATATAATAAATCTTGCATATTATTCAGGACTTAAAAGAGCAGGCAAAGAAGTAGGATCAACACAGACTCTCTGAATAGAGGATGAGCAAAGACATTTTGTGTGCAACTGAATGGCATCTGCATGGTTGAATGTCACACATGATGAATGTCACGGATTCTTTTGTCCCTTTCAAATTGCTGTTAGACAGGGTGAAGGGCTTGGAAGTTATGCGCAGCCCTGATGAAACTCTTGTCTTATTCCTGATTTATTTTGCCCTTTGCAAACTGAGTTTATCATTCTTCCCTTATATCATACAGTTGCATGCCTTTTCTTATCTTTTTTTTCTTTAATCACATGAATCTCCTTGCATAGCATGGTTGGTTATTTCTAAGGGACAGACAATAAAGAAATCGTGGGGAAAATGACTATTAACTTCAGGGAGGAAGCATATTGCACAGTAGAAATACCAAAGGAAATAGTGAAGTTTGAGGATGGAGAGGTGAGTGGAGGGTGGATAAGTGTGAAGGATTGAACTAGGTTTTTCCCTTTTATCTGTATGACAGCTTATCTATCTGCCTGTCTAACATGACCTTAAGCAAGAAAAGCTGGCAGTGCAGCAGTAAAGACTGCAATACAAAGCTCTGTGTGAGGATAAGACTGCAAATGACCAGGTTGCTTCACCCACTGGATTACCTGGTAAATAACTACCTCAGCCAGCTGCAAGACCAGTGTTCTTACCTGACTGAGGTAAGACTGAGCTGCCTTGAGCTAGGTCTGCATGCCTAGTGCAGCTAAGGATGCTCTTGCTAGAAGTTGTCAACGCAGTGCTTTCTGGAGGATATGCCTGTGCCATGCTGTGTTTTGCCTGAAGTAAGGCAGCTGCACACAGGTAAACCAGTGGAATTAGTTATCAGTGTGTCTAAATTTCCACATGTGCAGCAGTTACTTCTCATAACTCCTCAGTTTCTGTGGTTGTTGTGTTCAAGTTTCTCTTCAGCTGTGAAAGCACACTGGGTAAGAAATTCTACATAGTATATTCAGCTAAAAGAACAAAACAGTAAATTACTGCCATTCAGGTCTAAATTTATTCTTGGCTGGTCCCGTTCTCTTAGTTGAGTAGATATCTACATAGGTGTCAAATCAGGGCAACTTGTGTCAAGAGTTTGTGTCCTGGTTTCTTAATTGCAACGTGCTGCAATAAGGAGAGTAAAACACAAAAGAATCCCTTTGAGGCACCTGTCCAAAGCAGAGGCAAGTGGAGTATTATATTCTGAGTCAACTAGTGTATTCTAGTTAGTTACCAAATTTCAGCACAGAGAAGAGTGTGACTCAAATGTCTCTGTGCCTGTATTCTTGAATTTTCTGTTTGAAGAGACTGTTAATTGCTAACTAAAGAACAGCACATTTTATTTAATAATTTTTCAGTGATTCCCTTAGCAGTAATTTCTAAGAAGACAATGACAGCATTCTATAATAATGAATTTTAGAACTGTTTTATCAAATATTCCCACTATGTAGCATAAAATTCAGTTGCCTTTGTATGTGATACTTTAGATGCACATAGAACAGGTTGAATTTATAATATGAAACTCAGATTTAGCTGAAATTCCTCAAAAGATAATTTAGCTAACCTTTCCTGGATAGAAAAAATTTAAGTGACTTGACACTTCTTTTAACTATGCTCACCAAAAAAAGTTCCCATTTAAACATGCCTGAAATATGTACAGGAAAATATAAAACAGCAGAAAGGACTGAGAAGGAGCTCTTACGAAGATGGACAAAACTATAAACATTGAGAAGATACAGCAATGCTACTCACATAGTAGTCCTTCAGCTCTGCTAATAATAGTTTATCCCCTTAACTCTAGCCAAATAACCTTTCATATCANCTGAGAGCTACAATAGACTTTGGTTCTGTGAAGACAAAAAGGCAACTGTTCTGCTTTTGTGGAAGCAAGTATTATCTCCAGAAAACTCCTCTTAAATGTACATGGGCCCTTCTCTCTGACCCCAATATGTACAATGGCTGCATTTTACAAAAAAAAAAAA
>VZTB01000672.1:104988-178001 GCA_013397245.1 Thryothorus ludovicianus
ATGCCTTGGACTCAGCACTTTAAAATGCACAAAAAAACCAACTTCTTGCAAAGTAGGAACACTCCTGCAGCTAAGAGGTGGATCAAGGGTGTTTGAGCTCCATCCTTCTCAGGCATCAGCATTAGGTGGCTCCTTCTGCTGAGGTCAAGGATGGGGAAGAATTTTGGGAGAAAAGTGTCCAGTTCAGTTTTTATTCAAGAGGTAGGGGCTTCAGAAGTAATGGTAATAGTCACCTGGGAAATATGGGTTTAGCTCTCCCTTGAGGCTCAGGGTGATGTAGATTCACCTCTCAGTGTTTTCCAAAACTTTGCTACCTGGCAACTAAGTAGTCAGATAAGTAGTCTCTATCCCATATATTGAAACAAGGTCTCATCTCATCCCGGGATGTATATTCATGTTTCCAGACAGGAAAAATTGCATCTTGCCTGTGGCCTAATGTCTGGGCATTTATCTGGGAGGAGTTCTGAGCTGGCTCCTTTGGACCAAATACCCATGCAATTCACATTTGATAATTTGGTTGTGCATATAAAGAAGTTACTTAGCTATTTAGTTAAATAATTTCATTATTACAAGCAGAAATAATTAAGTTGAAAATCCTTCATTGCCTCTTACTGTTGTATTAGTGTGGGTTAACTGTAGGGTAGAATACTTCACTCTTAGACAGGGCAGCTTCTACACCTGATTCATATTCTAAACTTTCTTGCAACTTTGTGTAATGAAACCTAAGTGACAGGTAATTTTAGGTTCATTGTGAGTTAGCCAGCTGCTGAAGTCTGGGCTTCCTGGATTGTTTTCTTGATTTTAATGTGCCCAAATTCTGTCTAGACACTATCTGGTGCTAGAATTGATCATTTCAAGGTGCATTAAGGTGCAATTTCAGGTGAGTGATTGGGACCACCTGCCTACCATTCAGGATACCCAGCCATGAGCTCCCATTAAAATCAAAGGAGAGAAGTAGTCATTACTTCTGGCATAAGAGAACAAATGTCCTGATAATTATAGCTCTTCCAAGTATTGTATTATATATCCTGTGGTGCTTTGGAGGTTTTCTTTTCTCAGGAAGCTGATGTAGCAAACTTTTTACAGCTGAGGCTGCTCTTATTTCTGTGGTTGGCTGTGTGCAGTGCACAGAGCTAAGCTCCCAGCTAGCTTCAGAAGCTGTGAGGGAGGAACAGGGTCTTATACATGCTGTCCTAAATATGGTATGATGGAATGGTCATGTCCTGTTAGGCTGTGACACTGGAGTGGCTGAGGGATAGATGGCAATGGCAAATTCTTCAGCTTTTTTCTAGTTTAGCCTTTCACGTCACATTTAACAGTGATATAATATGATATAACACAGAATATAATATGTTACAATACACTGTAATTTTCATATAAGCTAGATTGTGATATGGCTTGGGAAGATACCTGTGATTTCTTTCCCTTCTTGATATTTGTGTGAAAACCTGCATCTTTGCTTTGTACAATCATGTTTTCATAAGCAGCTGAGATGAGCAAATGTGGCATATAGGGTGTAAGATAGCAGTCACGTTGCTTTCAATGTGGTGACATGCATTTCCTTTCTTGCAATTGTTATGTGGCTCATGCTTCTCTGACTATATTTGGAAATATTCCTGGTTTTAAAAAGAGAAAAACCAACCACTGATAATATGGACACAAGGGAAGAGAAACTGTTGGAGTGAAATGCTACTTGGAAAGTCAGTTTTTATCGTAAGGAAGCATGCAAGGTTTTTTGTGTTTATCATCATTACTTGTGAAGGCCAGTGACAACTGCATAAACAACATATATGTGTGTACAGCTTGTTACCCTCACATACTTTTAATATCTTTGTGGTGTTGAGAAAAAAATGTGGTACTCTAAGGACAAAGTTGAACAATCCTATTAGTATCAAGATAAAAGAAAAACTACATGTCCTAACAAAAAATGGAATTTGGGTGAATTTTCTGTAAAACAAAGCTTTTCCCTACTGAAAACATGGATGGAAACATGCCAAGATAATAAATTTGAGTAGGGTTGAATACTTGCTGTCTCTATTAAAAACTCATGGGAAATTGTCAGTCCTGCAGGAACTCTTCCTAAGCATTTATTTGGAATCAGTCTTTGTGTGTATAGTAGGTTGTCTGGATTTCTTAACTGCAGATGAAGAGTGGTTTATTTGTCTGCTCTGGCAGCCATGGAGGGCAATACCTGGGCCACAAGTAGGGAGTTACCCAGAGAAAGATAAGTCTCGTAGAGTAACTAATGAAGTTGTGGATAAATTTAATTAGATCTCTCTCTTATTCTGCAGCAGTGTCAGAACAACAAAATAGGCAGCTCCTAGTTGTGTTAGCAAAGTCTCTCCAAGTTTTAAGTCGCAATTCATGTCCTGTCAAGTTTGGGCTGCTTTTATGGGAGGTTATTGATAACTCCTCAGCACAGCTTCTTGCATTCCAAACCGCTGCAAGTGTAAGGCAGTGTCTCAGGCTCTCACACCCGCAGAGGCTCTCAGGCTGGAACCTGACCTATTTCCAGGAAGATGCAGTCAGCCAGCTAAGCCAAGAAAACTTGCTGGAAAGGAGGGGAGGAAGAAGGGTGGGAGGATTGTTACTAAATGAGGCATTGTTTCTCCTTTGTCCTGAGTGATGGATTTGGGGGAGACTTTTTTGCCTATAATTTATTTCTACTCTAAATGTTATGATTTCTGTTAATTATTACATAGTCTAAGATACTGTAGCTGTTGTGAAGAAACAGTTGGTCTCAAGACAACAGAAAGTAAAACAATTAAATAAAGTAGTAAAATGGAGAGTTGCCTATTTCAAGCTTCTGTAAACATACGAAATAGCAACAAAGAAACTGAAGTGAGGCTTATAGAATGTTTCAACTCTCACTATAGAAAGCAGAGTCTTGCCAATTAGTTTCTTTATTCTTTTTGATTCCTGTAGAGGTTCACATTGTCTCTATTCAGGAGGTTGTTCTCAATAAGAAATCATTCCAGTTTTAAATAAAACCAGATTAAACAAGATTATAAAACTGCTGCTTTAGTATATGAGCTGAAGCTATCTACATGCCACTGTATCTACTGCTGTGGGTGTGCACATTGAAGAATATTACAGAAAGTAGAAAAGTAAATGTAAAGGAGAAAACTAATGAGAAAATTTTTTTCAGTTATGTTGACTGTAGTGGCTAAAGGTTAATATACCTTTCCAGACTGAGTTATAAGTAGTTCTTTGTTTTCCTTGTATTTCCTTGGGTTGGATTCCATGTAGCCATTTTTGAGTATTCTAAAGACAGATAAAAAAGTTCCTTTATATTTATGTTCATTTGTAGGAAAGTCCCAAACAGTGAAATCACTATGGAATTGCTCCTTTTGCATGAGAACTTGATTTGGTATGTTTATTTGTGCATGAACACAATCCATGTCCCAATACAGTATAGTGGATCACACTGAAGACTAGTACATTACAAAAGGAAAAAAGAGGGGGGTTTTTGTGGAGGTTTTGCTCATTGCAGTGAGAATTGCTCAGTGACTTCTGAAAACCATGATGAACACCCATATTGCAATTCAATAGACTGAAGTAACTGCATGCTGGTTTTTTTCTTTATGTTTTCATAGTCTTGACAATAAAGCACTCAAAACACAATATATTATGAAAGCTGGGTAGTTATTTCTGTAACTTGACTAATTCCAGTTGAATTATTGCTTTGATCATATACGTTCTGAATAATAAGGGAGTAAAATTACTCTTAAACCAAAATGTTGTTGCATTTAATAAAAATCAGTAAAGTAACACTAAATATATTTAATATAAAAGAAATACTACTTGACTACCCTCTTTCATAACTTTATTGCTTCCCCTTCCTGCCTTCATTCCACATTCTGACTAATATTGCAAGGACAGTAGGTGATTATAATGTGAAGGGGTTCTGTAGGTGCCTGTACTCCCTCTCTGACTTTGGAATCTGTGAGCCAACTTCAGCTAACTTTTGCAGAGGGATGAAAAAAATAACCAGCTGGGTATCAGACTGAGACAAAAGTGCTTTTTCAAGTTCCCTGACAACTAAGGAGATCCAGTGTGACTTTGCATAATAGAAAATAGCTGAAAATCTACCCCAAAAAGAGCCCTTAGAAATATTTCAGTCATGGAGAAAACTTGAACCAGAGTGTGCATCCACCGTGAGATGAAGTCAGTGGAAAACAACAGCTACAAATTCTCCCATCCCTCCCACCCCTTTCTTTTCACTCTCCTCAGCAGGGTCTTGCAGGCTTTAGGGCCCTACTGTTGTGTGCTCTTTGGAGGTAGAAATCTTTGAGACCAAGAGAAAAATTTTCTTTGTGGAATTTGTAGTGGCTCTCTGGGAGCAGTATAACATAAAGGGCAAAGCAAAGCCCTCTTCTGGAATGAATAGTTATTTTTAAAAAGGCCAGACTGGGCAATTAAGGCAATGTCAGCAGTACACATCTTAGTGGCTGCCAATCTAAGAAACTAATTCAGGAAGCAGCCAACAATCCAGTAGGGTATTCTTGATTAATTTTTCCACCCAAAACAATTTATAGATGAAAAACCATAGTGCATGGCTTTAGTATAATGCCAGTCATGGCCTTGGTTTTCTTTGGTGACTGCATGCTTACCCCTTCCACCCCCAAGTGCCTCAGCATGCTGCTGACCTTGAGTTTGGGTTTCTTGGGGTCAGCTGCCCTGCTGGAGCTGGCATCAGGGGCTGTGGTTATAGCTGTGGCTGTGCTACCAAGTGGAGGGCAGCTGCCAAGGATGCTCTGCTGGCATCCTGACTGACACAAATGCTCACTCACAAAAACAAAGGGTTACTTAGCTGAGTTATATAACAGACTTTTTCTCGTTCATAGTTAGTAGTTGTTCAAAGAAGTGAACACCATAAGAATAAGGAAAAAAGGAGAACTTTCCAACTGACAAGGTTAATATTAGATAAATTTAAAACTTAATTTATGGTGGATCCTTTCAGATTCAGTGGTCAAAGCCCATTATTTTTTTTTTTGATACTATCTTTACTAGACCTGTTTGATATAGAGAATTAAATATATATATATTAAAGAGATATAAATAGAACTATAAATAACAGCAACGAATGCCTCTGTCTGACTGGATATTTTAACAAGAGGTGAGACTTGGCATAACTGAGTCTGTGTAATAATGGTATTTTGTAATTTATTGTCATCTTAAATTGGTACATCACCTTTGCAATGTAGCAAAATGTGATTGGAAATTTAATCTTTACTATTTAGTGTGAAAATAAAATAACACATTTATTATGATGCTTATGATACAAAATACAGACTAATAATATGTTTAGTACATTCTATAAAAGTTTTATACACTTATTTTACCAAACAAAATAATCAAATACATAAAAATCTGATTTTATTTTTTATCCTCTTGATTTTTTTGTGCTTGTTAATCTGAATAAGGGGTTTCAATCAAACAACTATTATAATCTTAACATTAAACAATTGATTATCAAACATTTTTTTGTTTGATAACTTTAAGCTGTGAGCTTTGCTTACAAAATCAAAACAATTATGAATTGGGTGTACCTAATATGAGCTTTTACTTCATTAGAACTTGCTTCAGCTTGTAGTGCAAACAGAATGAAGCAAACATTGAAGGCATTAGAGCTATCATAGACATGTCATTTATAGTTACAGAAGAATTCCCACACGTTGAGGCTTAAAGGTGCCAAGTCATAACATGAATTATTTTTCGTTCTGCTAGGAGAAAAAAAAAATCCTGGTGTTTAAGTACAAAACCAGATATATAACTACAATGCAGCTCCCATGGCTCACACTGCAATAATGCAGTTGCTGAAATATGGGAATTCCCAGGACAAAAAAATACCATGCAAAGAGATACTGGAGTTTATTGGAAAGATTACAGTCTCTTTTATCCTTTTAGGATCTTTTTTTCTTACACTTCCTGCCTGAATCTTGATATTGGGACTACTTTACTTAATGAAGGTGTTCTCTTTAAACTGAACTGCCCAAGCACCCTTCTCAGTGGAGAGGAACTGCTGCTTTTGAAGTCTATAAAGGGGCTTTCAGAAGCTTTAGGCTTGTATCTGTCTTCCTTTGTTCCACAGTCTGTTTACTTGACTGTAAATAAAATGCCATTTACAGACAGAAGTTGGGAAGTGGATTTTTACTTGCCCAACCAATCTCTCATCATGATCATTAGGTCACAAAGTAGAAGTCTGTCACCAAAAGCTATTAAAGTCCAGATAGTGAGTTAGTTTTCTTTATTTCAAGATTCTTAAATTATCAAAGTTCATTGCCTGAAGGCAGCAACTGATACTGAATCATTCCAGCCTAGAATATACAGTACTTTGAACCTAGATACTTCAATGATTGGCACCCTTTTAATGCATAAGAGACCCTCTTATTTAGCACAGACTTAAAATAGGTTTAAAGGAAACTTGGAATTTTCTTTTTTTGGCTGCAAATGCTTGAGTTTCTTTTTATGGATACGATATTAAATAGATGTACAAAATGGATAAAAGATGTTCTTATAGTGTAAGCACCATACAAGATGGAGGAAAATAGCAGGAAAAATGCCTACTATATTATTGCCAGTATTTACTTGCTAGGCCCAAGCCAACTAAGATTTGTGTAAAGTAGGTCTAAAAAAATCTGCTGACAATTATAAAAATGTGGAATGTAAAATGTGACTGAAATATGCTGAAATCAGGTTCTTTTGATAATGGTTGTGCTGACTCAGATTGTGCTTGCCAGCTTTTCTACTTTGATTTTTGCGAAGCAGTTCTGAGTGAGAGGCAAAGCTAATCTGTAAGAACACTGCAGACAGCAATGTGTCTTCAGAGGTTGGGTTTTATGATTGCTTTTTCTGTTCTTCTCTTTTCACTGTCCTTGATTGGCTACCTGTACAGAAAGTGAACATGATAGAGGAAGCTTTGAAGAGACCTGTGATCTGGCAGACAACTCTCTATTATTCCAGATGTACATTTTCACTCTCAAAGAGCAGTACTCTGATGCTGCAGTAGTACAAATGATTAAAAAGAATAAAATCAAGTCCCAGTGGTAAATGGGAAGGATGGGTGTAATGGTTCAGTGAGAAGGCATGGGTCACACTGTGGGAAGAGAAAAAGGATCTCTTCTGTAAGCTGTGGTGAAGCCCAGGAGAGCTACAGGGAGTTGAAGCTTCCCAGTGCAGGAACAGGCAATGTCCTTGGAATAAGCCCCAATTCTTGGAGAAAGTAGGACCACAGTGAGTGGCCATTGGAGACTCAGGATTGGGTGCTGCACACTGGTGGGAGGTCAAGGGAGGAGATGAACAGGCAACACATGACCCAGCCCACATTTTGCTGACCCCATCTGACTCATCACAGCACCCCAGAGGAATTCGAACCCTGGAGACTTTCCTTCGGGCTGTTGGCTGTCATACGTGCTCCCTGTACTTTTACTCAGTTCTGGAGGAAATTTTGGCCCTACCTGTAGCATTTAACAAAACTTTCACTTTGAAAATAAATGAGAAACATCTTCCATGCATTTGCACCAAAGCAGTTCAATGGACTCAGCAGTGTTACCATTTGACTTGCAGAGTGATTTGCTAATAAATGTGTAACAGTCCAGACAGTCAAGAGTTTTTCTCTAAATGTCACTGGATTTGGGGTCAGACTGGAACTGTTTATCATTCTAGATTGCTTCCATCTCTTTGCTCAAAAGCCAGGGTTTATTTTCATGTGCAACAAATAATGTGGAGGGTTCTTTGGTATTTATATGTAGGATGGCACTATGGGAGAGGCTCCTGTGGCCGCTTGAGAATGGGACATAGCTAAATCATGCTTGATTTCCGACTGAGGTTAATACAATTTAACAACAGACCCAAAAAAAAACCCCAGGATATGACATGAAAAATATTTTTATAAAATACAAGTATATTAGATCACAAAGGAATTACTGGCAATTGTTGATTACTATCTCAATACACCTTCTCCCTGTCCTCAAAACCCAGACATAAACTGTGATTATATGAGGTTGTGTTTAGCGTCAAAAGGCTTGCAAAACACAGAGTAATGAGGCTGTACACATTCCTTTCTCCAGTCTTAAATAGCTTGACTCAGGAAATACATTTATCTCCAAGGATGTTTCTCAAGGAACTATACTTCTAGCAGTGGGAGACTTCTTGCTTTCCAGAGGCTGACTGTAGATAGTGGTTGTTTGAGATAACTAATATATTATTTCCTGTTTTGAATTAGTGGTAAAAAAGTAGTAACTCTTTTAGAGTTATATTTAGTCTCCTGCTAGTGATGTTTCTGTTTTGAATTCTGTGGGCAAGGGTACAAAATACATTGACACTTTTTACAGGTCATGAACTTTGCCTTCAAACTCTGGTTGTGATTTTAATATTTTCACCATTATTTTATTATCATTATTATTATTATTACAGTTCAGCTACTGTGATGGGCTGCTTCATGCTGATACAAACCCTGTTAACCTCTCTTGCAAAGCTGCTCCTGGGATCTGGGAGAAAGTGATACCAACAGTAAGCTCTCTGTCCATCAAAACTAGAGAAATTATTAGAATTTGAGATTATATTTTTAAGATGCCACCTCTCCTTAAATTGTCCTTGTTATGAGGGATTATTGAAAAGGCTGCTTCTTTACTATACAATGACTCATTCTAAGCAACTCTGGTGAGGCATATTTGTGTGTAAAGCAGATAAACCTCATTCTGTCTGGGCAGGAAGGGAGGGGAAACATAAGGGATATTGTTTAACCCATGAGCAACTCTGTGAACCTGCCTCATCTGGAAACCTCCGGGTGCAACCACAAGTCATTATTTCTTTCATCATTGCCATTTTTGGAGGCTTTTCAGAAGCTCTAAGGTATTGCTCAGCTGGGCTGTAGCTTGTTCCTTGAATCTCTGTTGTCTGAGTCCTTCCACCTCCACACTGAGAAGAAGTTACCTACTCAAAGCAGAGTCCTTCAGAGGAGTCTGTCCTTTTTCCTGCAGTCTTCCTAGCAGATATTCTCCTAGGTATCCACCTACAGTTCTTGATCAGAAAAAAATCAGGCCCTTTATGAATGAGGAGTGGACCCCCATATACTACAAAATCAATTTTGTCCCCAGTCCACACTGCTGGTTCCTTCCAAAAGGGCATGGAATGGCACACCACTATTCCCAGGCACATAAGTGCCCAAGGAAAAGCAATTAAGAACAAAACCACAGCTAAGTAGAGCTGCAATGTTAAATGTCATGGTTTATTAATGCTGTTCTACCTTGTATGTTTGTATTTCTAAGTTTTCCTGTTTGGACAACTGCTCAGACTGTTTGGACTGAAAACAAAGGCTTCTGGCATGATAATGAAATGGCTCAAAAATTTAGGTTTTTTGATGCAGCAGATAATCTCACTTCTATTCCAGTGCCACAAACTCAAATATAAACAGTATTAGCAATTACAGTCAGGGTATTCTGTTTGAGCATGAAAAGTAAAGGTGAATGGAGTTGCACCCAGGTGGTGCATGGTCAGAAAGTGGTGTTCTCTAGGGTCAGTTTTGCTCAGCTATCTCCATTGCCTGGATGAGGGGATTGACTGCATGCTTAGTCAGATTTCAGGTGTCACCATGTTGGGTGGAGGGAGGGCAGATCTGCTGCAAATCCTCTGCAGAGGGATCTGGATCATGAGCTGAGGCCAGTGGTGTGGGGTTCAACAAGGCCAAGTGCTGGGTCCTGCCCTTGGGTCACAACAGCCCCAGGCAGTGCCACAGGCTGGGGCAGAGTGGCTGGAAAGGCCCTGGGGGTGCTGGTGACAGCAGCTGGACATGAGCCAGGGTGTGCCCAGGTGGCCAAGAAGGCCAATGGCATCCTGGCCTGGATCAGCAATGGTGTGGGCAGCAGGGCCAGGGCAGGGATTGTCCCCCTGTGCTGGGCACTGCTGAGGCCACAGCTCGAGTGTTGTGTCCAGTTGTGGCTCCTCAGTGCAGGAAAGTCACTGAGGAGCTGCAGTGAGTGCAGAGAAGGGCAACGGAGCTGGGGCAGAGTCTGGAGCACAAGGGCTGTGAGGAGCAGCTGAGGGAGCTGGGGGTGTTTATCCTGGAGAAAAGGAGGCTCAGGGGAAACCTTATCACTCCCTACAACTGCCTGGGAGGAGGCTGTGGCCTAGTGTGGGTCAGTGTCTTCTCCCAGGTAACAAGCAATAGCACAAACAGAAATGAGCTCAAGTTTCACCAGGAAAGGTTTAAACTGAATATTAAGAAAAATTTCTTCCTGGAAAAGGTTGTCAAGTATTAAAACACTCTGCCCCGGGAAGCGGTGGGATCACCTTTCCTGAAAGTTATTAAAAGACGTGTAGACATAACACTCAGGGACATGGTTTATTGGTAGATTTAGCAGTGGTTGAGTAAGGATTTTTCAACCTCAAAGATTCTGTTATTCTAGTGTACCTCAGCAGGCTGTTGATGTGTTTGCTGTGCTGTAAGCTTAACTTATGCCTGAAGGTAAAGGAGGATAACCGACCTCTGTATCATACATTTTGCCTCTATTCAGCTAAAACATTCCCATTAGTAATGCTGCAACTTTTGTGAAGACAAACAGTGAATGAGTCATTGATCTCTGCCCACAGTAATACAACACACATAAAGAGTGCTAGAGAGGCATTTTGCACGGCCAGGGTACTGTAGCAAAAACACTGTTTTCTCAAGCATATGTCAAATGCTGTATTTATTTTCTTCAGCTGGGGGAGCTGCTGCAGATGAAGAGCCTTTTTCACTGGGATCTAAATTCTTCTTTAATTGCTTCTGTGATAATCATAATCTTTCTGTTAACAGGCATTCTTCATAACTACTGTGAAGCCTACAATATTGGGCTCCTGGAAGCAAAAGTATTCTCTGGTCCATCAAGAGAGCAGTTTGGATATGCAGTTCAACAGTTTATAAATGAACAAGGCAAATGGTAAGCAGTTTCAAAGGCTTGGTTTACGTCCGACTAAAATGTTAAGTAAAAAAATGTTGCAACTCCTAATATTTCTTTTATAATTCCACATTTCATTTAAAGGCATTCTGGATAATTAATTTTTAAATTAGAGTTATCTTTTTACAAATAAATTCTTAATGTTATTAAACCAAAAGTTCAGATATTCTAAAAACATGCATATGATGGCTTTTCCCCTTACTACCATGTGACCTGTGGTCTTTCTTATGGTAATCTTTTACTTCATCTCCTATACACTAATTTCCTTAGGCTTACAACTTCTCTTTTTAACTTGCACTTCACTCCTTTGTACCCCGAGCATCTTTGTTAAACTTTATATATATGTGCAATATTTTTCCATTTTAATATTGTTAAGGTCAAAACAAATTATTACGTCTGGTGAGTTCTAATTATTAATATTAAAATTAAATGGAAATAATTTTGTGTCTGATACAGCATTAATTGTTTGCTTCTCAAAGGCTGGTGTATTTGGATGCATATGATAAGACAATCACAGCAAAGTCTTATGTCTGCTACATCTCTTCAGCCACAAAATTTGGCCTGAAATCCATTGTTGTCACAACATTTGGTTTGATGAGCAATTAGTAAAATATTTTTCCAAGTAATGTTCATTTAGAAAAATGAACATATTACTGGGAGTAAGCACATCTAGAGGAAAACACATTGATTCCTCTTCTGCTGCCTCAGCAGACATGAAGCCCAAGGTGTCTTTGTGTGCAAGGACTGTAAGTCTTTGAAAGTAGTTGAGAACTACTGAACTCTTAAGTGGCTGTTTGTGTATGCATGTAGTCTAGAGCAGAAAGCCAAAATGGATTACACATATTATGGTATGCTGAGACACTTCAGACCTGTCATCCTCCGTGGATGGGAACTGTGTCAGAACCCAAATAGCCACAAACTGGCAATTCTGCTTGAGTGATGACAGACTCAGTAACTGCACTTTTCTCAGTAAGGACAAAGCAAGATGTCAAAATCTGAAATCCATGGAAATGCACATGAAAATGTATTTTGCAGTTAAAGTTTGGAAAAGCCGGTGCAGAATTACTGACAGCATTGCTCACAGGCACTGTACAGCTGCCATCAGCTGCACACACAAACGTGTGTTTACTTCCAGGGACCAGGAGACACAGCAAGAGGAGAGCAGAGCTGCATCCTCTGAATTAAACCTTGACATTTCCCCTCCCTCAGTTGGGTAGGCTTCCAGCCTACCGCCACCCTTCATCTGATGCTCTGGTGGCATCTCACCATGTTACTGCCTGCTTTAATTATGTGTTTAGTCACCCTTAGATCAGAAATCTCTTAAAAACAAAACAAAAAAAAAAAACCCCAAAAAAACCCCACCCGACTTCTGTGTAAAGCCATTGAAGGAGAACAAGAATGTGTGCCTGTTGTGAATTGTACGTTTTTGCCTCATAAGTGGAGAAATTGCCTTGTGAGTTTTCTGTAAGCTTGCAGAATAAGCAATTGCTGCCTGATCCATTAAAGCTATTTATATGTCCCTCTTTTATTTTTGCTTCTAATATTGAAACTCCTACACTATCACTTTCTTGTATAATGTGTGCTGGATAGAACGGAAAAAAAAGTAACGGTGGTTTAACTTTTCCTAACTTATAGGGTCATAGAATCATTTAGACTGCAAAAGACTTTATGACTATAGAGTTCAACCAATCTTCTTCTAAGTATATCAATATTTTGAATCTGGTAAAGTTTTCTGTACGTAGGCACTTCACCATTAGTTCTTTTGCTGCACTGTGTCTGACCTTTCACCAAAAACTAGGAGTTTTTAGAGACTCTTCAGTGAAGAAAAGCCTCTTTCAGTCTCCTGTTTAAAAAATCATTAGACAACCTTAAAAAAAAAGTTACTTATGTTCTACTGTCTTGTTTTCCTAATTTCTAGGCTGTTTTCTTTTTCTCGGGACAATAGCGCTTTTTCCTGTATGCAATATTTTAAAAAAACCCAAAAAAAAACAAACCCCCCCCCCAAAAACCTAACTAAAACCCACAACAAAAAACCCACCCAAACACACAAGAAAAAAAAAAACAACAAACCCAAACCAACCCAAATAGAATACTCAAACTCTTTCAAGTTGTTCAGTAGAGTTGTTTTCTCCCATGAGCAATGCAGAGACTGCAATCCATGCACGGAGTTTTTGTTGACATGGCTGAACTGGGAACAAGATAAACAGTCTGAGAGAAGATCAGGGTGATTTTTCTGTCTGAGGGGAGCATTTATCATCATACGCTTTTGTGAAAAGACCGTCACTGTGCAGCAAGAATGTGATGCATTAGAAAACTGTCCAGGCACAGAGAATGGGGCTGCTCCCTGCACTGCGTGCTGCTGGGGTGCCATCTCTCCCCAAAAGAGGTTATCCAGAATCTGAGGTCCACCAGAAATTTTATCACTTCCTAGACTTTTCCTAATAAGTTCACAGGGTGCTATATAAAAGACAGCTTTAAAAATCCTCCTGTACTCTCTCAAAGAGTAGAAAGGACAGACACAGAAACAGAACAGATACCAGTTGTATTATTTAGCAGTATTTCTGGGAGGTGCATCTCCTGAGGCAGTAAGAACTAAATAAATGATAAAGAGAGAATTTTTGCAGAGTAGATATTGGTTCTCACTTTTGCTTGGAGATGAGTTCAGAGAGAAGAGGAAAGGCAATCCAAAATGGAATGCAGGACTATTGAATAGTCTGGGACACTGTGACACAAACCACCAAGGAAGACTTTTTTTGTGTTAGAGACAGACACTCCAGGATAATTGGGCACTGGTCTGTTGTGCATTGATGAGCCTTGATGGCACATGATGCTCATAAATAAGGACAAACTTGCAAGTGAAGCACAGCTCAAGCTTTTCACAGCATCTTGTGGGAATTTTAAGACAGGAGCTCTTTAATGAACTCAAGGAAAATTGTGAATACCAATGAAACACATCAATTAGAAAAGCAGTTCACCACACAAGTAATTGGCCACCACAGAAACATTATTCAGCTTATGCTGTGGTTTTCCCTGTCAAGAAGTCAACTGCATTTAAATCTTAAATTGAGACTAAAATTTCTGTTATTTTATAAACATAATCTTTTAGAAAGCCAGATTGTACCCTGTCAAGTTCATCTTGAAGGTGCACTCCCTGAACAGCAACTAACACTATATTCTTCAGAGATAACAGTACTTACTCCACGATGAAAGTTGTTTTTATAGCTGTCTCAGGTGAGCAAGATTGAAATAGTTGTAGATCACTGTTAAAATGCTTTTTCCTGCACACATGTGTCTTCAGACACATGCTCAGCAGTCTGTGTACTTAGAATTTGCAATTTTTAAAATTATTTTGGTTTTGAATTTATAATATGGGATTTTTCTGTCTTAAAATATTTTGTTTCATCTCACATGTCAGTAATGATACCTTAATATACAGTGCACCTGCTGATGTATCACATAATTATTTAAAAGTCGTTTTAAAAATCATTGCCTACTGCTCACTGGCCACCAAATATAGTGGCCTTTTTCATGATATTCGGTGCTGCCTCTTCAGATCATTAAGATATTTTGCCAAAAACACACATTTCTGTAAGAACTTCTAATGAAATAAGATTTTCGAGGCTTTCTGATTTTAATGAGGAAGGCCATTATTGTTGAGGAGGGTAATTTTTTTTTTTCCTAACAGTAGCTGCCATTGTTGCAGCTCTGTCTTTTCAGTGCCAGAACCACTGCTAATGCTGAGTTCTTTACCCAGTTTTGTTTTCCATGACTGCATGCACCACAGTCTGCCCTTTTCCTGCTTGGAGAAGCCGTGGTTGACTTTTTTCTAGGACTTCTGAAACTTTCCTGCCATAGCTCACTGTAGTTTTTGAACTTCTGATTCTTGTTGAAAGGATCAAAATATCAGATGGTTTTGCGTGTGTAGAGAAGCAACTATGAGTGTGAAGAGTTTTCTGGTCTTCATATCTACTCACCACGTCCTGTAATTGTAGGAAAAAAGGCCAGATGATCTAAGAGGTTCTTTCTACGTTTATTTTCCTATTAGCCATCTTCGTGTTTAGAAAACAAAACAAAACACAATACAATAAAAAGTAAATACATGAAGAGAGAAAGAAAAAAAAAAAGAAACCAGAAAATATGAAACATGCTCTGCCAACAGCTGGGAATTCAATCCTTTGCTATGAATTCTGATTTTGCTTTCTGCTACATCACAGTTTGCAGATTACTAGCTTTGTCATGGTTTAATTTCCCAGAAATAATTCCTGTTGCACTTTGATCTGCCACTCCTGCAGCTTGTGTGGTAAAACATTGCTGCTGAACTTCAACTGACTTCATAGTGCCACTGCTTGCTATAAAGTGCTGGAGAATGATTAGGGAGATGAATAGTAACATCAGTAGCAATATTACATTATACTCATAATATTTTGTAAATATAGTCTGCAAGGACACATAAAGATCTTTAGTAAAAATAAATATTTAACTCATGGCTGAAAAAGAGCCTTAATTAATACATTATACATTATATAGTTTACTTGGAAACAAGCACTTTCAAGTATTTCGGTACTAATTTCTTGCAAGCTTTCCTGATATATTCCATTTTGCTTGTTTCATGCATCCTGTCTAACTACAGAAAAAAAAAAAAAGTAGTTAACAGGATGCTAGCCAGATACTCCCTCGCTGTCTTTACTTCTGATGTTTCAGAAAGATACACATGCATTTTCCCAGACCAATGTTGTGTAACTCCCTACTGTAATGGTTTATGTTAACTTTAAAAGGCAAGTAGGACTTCCTGATTTCTTATGTAGATTAAGGCTGGTATTAAACATAAGTAAGGCAAAGAATACAAAAGTAATAAAAATTATGTTATTTCCTACAGACCTAAAGGCTTGCAATTAAAAGTAGAGGGCTAAGCTTGGTATAAGTCAGTTAATAATTTTTTCTCAGGCATGTATTCATGACAGGTTAGACTAGTTAAGTCAAATAATAGAATGAGTTTAATAGGTCTGTTCATTTCTGAAAATCACCTTCAGTAAGTCAGTTCTAAGAGTGAATTCTGTGTATGGAGTGGCATTTTTTGGTATGCAATGTAAGTATGACATTGGGATTCACAGACTGCAACTCTATAAGGAATACAGAAAAATAAGTTAATAAAATAAGTCCAAGTAAACTGTGGGGAGCGTAAGACAAATGGAAGACAAAAATAAGTTTCTTTATTTGGCATAGATTTACAAATGAGAAAAGTTCATCTTGTTTTGTCTTACATTTTCCCCTTTGTACCATGCAGTGGCTCTAAGGTTACTTTCAGGGGTAGCAAAAGTACAATTATCTTGTGAATATCAAGTTTTAGAAGTGATGGTTCCTTGGTATGATGTCTGGATTGCAGTTAGTATTGAGGGCAAGGAAAATGGGAGGCAAATAATGTCCATGGCATGAGCAAAAGCATGCATGCTGAAAAGGAGAGAACAGCTTTTAGCAAATGCTAAAGCAGGGATTATGTTTGTCTTTAGTTTATGTCAGTAGCAGGGGTGGAGCTTGGAGTTAGCTTGGAGTTAGGCTTGGATTTGGGGTCATCTAGTGTTCAAGCATGCTTCTGTTCCTCTTCTCCTTCTCACTCTCTCTTCTTGTGAATGATACTGTGCAATCTGGGCTCTCAGGAAAACCTGTGGCTGCAGAGCTGTGCAGCACAACACAAAGATTCACAGTGAGTTTCATGACCAGATGGGAGTGGTTGCAGCGGGTATTTCCAAGATACAAGGCCATTCTCTGAACAGTAGCTGTCATCCTGCAAGGACTCTGAAATATGTTTGCCTTCTGGGAAACTCAGAAAAAAAATAGAAGTGTTTATAAATGTAGATAGTGCAATGTACAGCTTGACAGTTAATGCTGGAAAGCTGTTCCAGTTTCAGATATTGCACACACAGTCTTGCCATCCATTTTAAAACTGTTTCCTATTTCCACAAAAACTCCTATCCCTTCTCTCCTATCAGCCCAATTAGCATTTTATACCTTTACCTAACTCTGTAGCACCTGTCAAGGTGGGAGAGTATAACACGATGTCTTCCTCCTTTTCTTCCTTCTTCTTCCTCCCAATATTGACCAGCTCCAGCCCTCTGGGTCACTGCAAGTATTTGCAGATTATGTTATCTGTTGGCACATACAGTGCAGTAGCTGCTTATGAGCTCTGTTTATTTGGTCTTGAGCTGTGGCAGTTCCGGTTTCCATTGTGCTGAAAAGGCTCAAAAACACTCATAGCAAGAAAATCAGAGGCCTCCTCACAGGTGCTGCAATGTACATGGTTTTGATGGAGGTGTTTATATGAACATAAGTTGCATATTTAGAGATGGTAGAAGTAACAAAGTCCTGTTCCTGCTGCCTGCATGATCACCCTTTTCTAACAAGGTAATCAAGGAGTTAGGCATCCTTAAAATACCCAGACACACAAGAAAGAGAATCTGAAACCGAACCTTGAGCTGAACTGATAAAATAATGTTATTTGTGTTAAATTGAGGTGAAATAAACTTAAAAAAGAAAATGCAGTTAGTAGCATTTTTTTCTGAGCAAACTTGAAAGGTCTAAAATTCTTTTCTTGTGCATCTAAAAGTTTTTTTCTGTCACAATGATTTTATTCAAACTAGTAATAACATCACAGCAGTAAAATCAGATGATTCCTAGTAAGTTAATATGATATATAGAAATTGCTTTGAAATATAATAATTTCACAATTTTTTCTTTATAGTGCAAGGTATATTTGTGTTAGCTACCTATAAAATTTAAGAGAACAGCAATTTTGCTTTTAACAATATATTGACCAATTAAAAAAGATGGTTTCTAATGGAACTCAATTTTCTATATTGGAGCCCTATTGCTTGTCTTCCTACAGTCTCCAAAATGCATAAACTACTACCATGGATTGTTCTGTTTGAAAATAAAGTCATATTGCTGCTGGAGCAAATACCTATAGTCCCTGATTTTCTGCTTTATCTGTTTTATTTTTAATAACCTTTGAGATCATAATTTAGAGACTTTTGATGAAAAATAGGTGTTCTCAAGCAGTATTTCCAGAAGGTGAACTAAATAGTTTTGTGAAAGTTTTCCAATAAAAATTGAGTCTTGAGGAGCAGATGTTGGGGGGAAACCTTGTAGCAAGGTTTATGCAGAAATGAGTCAGAGAATATAAATCACTTTGTATTGCAGGCAAAATTATCATAAGTATTAACTTTCTTGCTCAGGATTACAGACTTTATGCAGCAGATTGTTACCACCTGCAGTATTTTCTTTCTGACTCAGTGTTATCAAGGTGTGGCAGTGCTCAAGCTCAGACATAAGTGTTTGATTGTTGCTGAGCAGATCCTGTAGAAAATGCTTCTTATCAGTTTAAAGAATAACCTAAAAGGAATCAGTTAACCATTAACTGATAGACAATAAGCAATATGTCTCTTGATCCCCAACATATATATTTCTAAATTTTTATGTAACTGTATGTATTAGTTCCTTCACTGTATTTCTTCTGACCTATGACATAATGTCTCATTAAAAACAGTACATGTGTTTGAGGCAGCTGAATCCCCAAAGGCTCTCCCAATCTTCTTCTCCACCAAAGCTGCCCCTGGTGAATCCAGTGCAGTGTATTGACGTGCAAATAAAGCTTCTGAACAGTTCTGGAGAAGACTCCTACACCTGAATGCCTTGGGTATTATATGTCAAGAAAGCCTCTCTACCCTTTACCCATAGCGTGCCATGCAGTGCTGCTGCTGAACATTTTTGGTATCGTTGAGGACCTAATGAAGTTGCTTTTCCTTTAGGTTGCTGGTTGGCTCACCCTGGAGTGGCTATCCTGCTAACAGAACTGGAGATATATATGCATGTCCTGTTGGTGTGTCCAAAACAACATGTAAAAAATTGAATCTACAAGGTATGTCCTAACTAACAATGTCTTGCTGCCGTTGTTCAGTTTTCCCTTGTGTTTGTATGAGGCTAATCTACCTTATTAAAATTTCTTTTAACTAGCTGTCTGCATAATCTCAGGTTCTGTGGAGGTGTGTGTGGTGTAAGACCTCAGTGCTGATGAGGTGCATCTGTCTGAGCAAAAATTGATGCCTGCCACTGGACTCAGGCCAGCTGCTGAAGGCACTGGGGTCTCAGCGTCACCCACTGGCGCACCTGGGTCTCTACCCTCCAGCCAAGGGGCAGGAACACTGTGGGTCCCAAAGACAGTGACTGGCGAGTGCAGGGCTCCGTGCTGGCATCCAGGGGCGGGAGGCTGGGGGGGGGCCTGTCCCTGTCCTCTCTAAACCAGGTTGGGGTGTGTGCCTGTGTTTCCGAACTATAAAATGGGGTTCCGGTTTGGATACAGTGAAAATGTGAGGCAGCAGGGTGTGCTGAGATACCTCCTTTATTTTTATTTGTGGTACAGATAATTTCTGCCCTCTGCTGCCCCTTCCACATTTTTGTCTACAGCCTGACACCAGATCAGAGGAGTCTGGTGTCCTGGGGAACGTAACAATAGCTACTCAGCTGCAGCTTCTCAGCCAGCCAAAAATATGCAATAGGTAGATTGTTTCTTCCTCTCTTTTGCCTTCAGCTCTCTTGAGGGCAGATACTCTAAATGGCCATACTTAATTGATGTCTATATTTAATGGTTAGCAATTTTTTTCCCAAAGATTTGCTTTGACCTCTTTTGCCTCAGAATTGTATGCAGCCATTTGGAAAAGGCGCCTTAGATTCTGAAAAATCAAGGTTTTGAAAGGAAATCTAACTTAGTAAATTGTTTCTATATCTTATTTATTATTCTGTCATTACTTATTCTAATTTTATTTCAGCTTTAATAAATATTCCAAATGTGACTGAAATTAAAGAGGACATGAATCTTGGCTTGACTCTGATACAGAACTCAAAAACAGGAGGATTTTTGGTATGTATCAAGACCGAATTCAGTACACACAGAAACTTCTGAGGAGAATCAAGAAACCAGAATTCTCCATATTTTTTCCGAAGTCCAAGCCAAATATATTTTATTAAGCAGCACGAATTAGTACATACCACTACAATTATCTAGGGTCCAAAATCAATCATGAAATGCATCATTAATGCTGGAAAATTGTGAAGTCTATCCTTTGTTGTTTATCTAAACATCTTAATATCTCAGTAATTTAAGTCAAACAATATAGGCAAGAATATTTCCACCATTAAATTATTTAAGGCAGTCTTGCATAGTTCTGATTGTGCTTTCAAAAGACTTTTATATAATCTCTCCTCTATCATTCACACTTGCATGGATACTGTTCTCCTGAGATATCAGTATTCCTATTTCCTTGGATTTGTAATGTGTTATATTTGGTTAGTGAGCTTGGAAGAGGATGCATTTTCTCAGTGTATATTCCAAAAACCACTGTCCTTGGGCCTGCAAAATAGAATTCTTCCTTGAAAAGAATTGAATGCCTGTTTAATATGCTTTTTTATGATTCTAATCATAAGCATGAAAACTGTTGGTGTGAAGGTATACTTCAGTTTGATGCAGCCATGTGCAGTAAGTAAAACAATAAATTACACACAGAAAAACTCTAGGCTATCCTTAAGCTTTGTATTTTTTGTTGCATCTTCCTAGGAATCACAAAAGTATTCAAGTATTATATTTATTAACATGTAGCTCAGTTTACTGAAGTACTTAAAAGTATGCCCAATTCCAACCTTTCCAGAAGTTCTCATGGAATTAGTAAAGTTACTCATAACTTCAAAATACAGCACCAGTAATTTTCTTAACTTGAGGGTTGAAAAGGGCTTGATTAAAAAAATCTTACTCTGTCTCTTGAATAATACTTTCAATTACTGTTAATGTCTTATGAATACCCACTTTTAATCAGTATGAGTAACAGCAGTGTTTTAAAATATCTCATACAGGAAAATTTGTATTTTCTAATAATATTTGAACATCTCTCAGCTAAAAAGTATTTCCTGATCCGCTTGTTATTGACTGATCCTCCATAAATTGCATGGATTTAAAAAAAAAGGCAAAAAACCTACAAAAAGTCAGGTTGAATTCCAAGAATAAACAGTCACATCTTCATCAACAGGAGTTCTTTTTTGACATAAGGAGAACGAGGTCTATGTGCTTATCTATGACTCAGCCTCAATAAATATGAAAAGCCCCATGACTTAGCTGTGGCAGGTACTGACCCCGTGCGTGGACTGCCTGCTCATATTTGCAAGCTGCTTCCAGCTGGAACTTTGCTCCGAGACTCTGCCTGTGGCAGCTGGCCTCTATGATGGGCTCTTTGGGTAATTTCAGGGTTTCCTCCCCCAGCTCACTGTTCTCCATCCTCCTGTGGCCCCTCTCAGCCTCCATCTGCTGCGTGCTCAGCCCCTGGGCTCTTTGGCTCAGGAGTGTGAGCCAGGCTGGCACGTCTGTGCTGCAGCTCCCGAGTCCTGCTGGTTCGGCTGTTTGATGCCAGGGGATTGCTTCCCACAGGTATCCTAAGTGCAGGGCAGTCATTTCCCACACGCTCATTACATTTTTCTGAGGCATGCTTAGTCCTGTTGGAGATGTGCTGAAGAATTTCACCAATGGTTAACAAGTTTTTTCTGGATTTCTCATCTAAGTTTTTATCCGTTTCTTCCTGGGCACTGCTGTGCCTTTAGTTGAAAGCAGCTCTCATCTCCCTGCATGTAAAATCTCCCTTCTCTATTTGACAGCCCACAACCACCTTTCTCCTTTGCCTTGCTAAACAAATACAGAGTTTTTTTGGCTGAAATTTTCTTTTTAAAATACACCTCTCTCAAACATCAGTGACCAGGCCCATTCCACATGAGTCTTTCCCAGGCACTATACAGTGTATTCGGTATTTCCTCAACAGTTTCTCATCACACATCTTTAAGCCATATTTGCTTTGCATGCTTGCAGCCACCCTGCAATCATCCAGTCTGTTTCTCTCCCTTCCATTCAATAACCTTCCAGTTTATGTCCACTTTTCTTGATGTTAGTCTTGAAGGGCAAGTCTACACCCCTTTACAACATTCTGCCTTTCAAGTTCATCTGTCCTTGATATGTGATCTCCCCTTCAGTAATGATGCATCTCAAATTCCTGATTTAAGCAATGCTAGAACATTAGTTTTCCCTTTTTTTTTCTGAAGACCAACAAAGTTTATTAGAAATTTTTTGCGCCAAGATTAACATCATGACTTTGAACTACCACCACTACAGAAAAAAGTTAGAAAATGGGCAAATAAGACAGATCTAAAAAGAACTTTAAATTAGTTTTAAAGGCCAGTAACCCTCCTCCAGCTTCATATAGATGATTTATTTTGTACCTTTCACCTCTCTAAAAATCTGTATTTTTCAGTAAGAACTAACTATGCCCTTTGTAGCAGCTAAAAAAAGCACTTATCTCAAGATCAGATAATGTGGATATACTTCCTTTCTCATCTAGAAAATCTACCATCTGGTCAAATATCTTAGGATAGTTTGATGTTGTATCTCACTGGGAAACCAGTGGGTGATTCAGCTCACTTTCGATTTACTTTTGAATTTAATTACCTTTTGCTGCCCTGCACTATTCTTGAGAAAAGTGTAATAGTCCCTCTTTTCGTAAATTGAGGTGGGTGCAACCAGTGCACATTTATAAGGAAACTATTATTTCTCACAGAATGGTTGGAGAGAGGTTATGTAGAGGTTATATTTATTTCTTTGAGTTTCTAATGTTTTCTTTTAAGGAGGAAATACACCCACCGACTCGCCACCTCAACCCACACACACACACGTGTGCACCCAGACACACAACTCCTTCTGTATTCTCACAGCAAAATAGTGCCTTAATATGAGGTTGTGGAGATAAGTACATACAAAGACGTATAAAGACGCAAACAGCTGGTTGATCCAGCTGAAAACACTACTTTTTGCAGAGGTTGTTTCTAGCAGCGAAGCAGGGCCGTTTCCCCACAAAGCCAAGGAAACGCGCGGAGCCGAGGGGAACGCGCGGCCATGGGCACGCCTCTCCCGCTGGTTGTGGCCGACAACCAGCGGGGCGGGAGACGGTGTAAATGCGAGGCGAATTCCTCTCGGGACGAGGCTTTGTGAGGGGTCCGACAGCTCCGGCCATTGCCCCCTCCCGCTCCGGCCACTGTCCCCCACAGCCTCCGCCGGGCCCGCGTGAGCGGGGCGCTGCCGCCACCCAGCGGCCGCCGGCGGCGCTGCAGCACGGGCCGGAATTCCCGCCCTGAGGAGCCGCCTGAGGCGGGGCGCCCTCACCGCAGGGATTTGCGCGATATCCCGAGGGGACTTCGCTGGTCCTGTGGTGGTTTGGTGTATAGATACGGTGGGACAAGTATTTGTTATTTTTATAGTTTTCTTTTTGTTGTTATTTTTTTAAGACTTGTGGTCCCTTGTGGGCGCAGCAGTGTGGAAGACAATACTATGCTACAGGAGTTTGTTCTGAAATCAGTCCAAGTTTCGAGATCCTAAGAAGCTTTTCTCCTGCTGTTCAAAGTAAGGCAATATTTGCAAAACAAATTCAATTAAGAAAAAAACCCAAACAAGCATATCAAACAAAATCAACAGATATTGTGTTGGGTATTGATAATTTTGATTTCTTAAAAAAAAGTTAGTGCCAAAAACAAAGTCCTGGGATTGATATATAAAGACAGACAAATTGTGATCCAATGCTGATACAAACATGGTCTTCATCCTCTGTGTTCAGAGGCATTGCACCAGTGCAAAAACCTGCATATGCTTCTATTGAGTGCTCATTCTGGCAAAGCCTTCTGGTGTGAGACGTAAATATACACCTGTGAATTTAACTGAAGAGTATATTGAAACTGCAAGTGCATTTAATGTCCACTTCTTATTTTTGTTTTAGACTGTTCCTCTGTTATAGACATTGTGGTGGTTTGTGATGAGTCAAACAGCATTTATCCCTGGGATGCAGTGCGGGCATTTTTGAAAAAATTTGTACAAGGCTTAGATATAGGCGTTAACAAGACCCAGGTAAGTCAAAGATGTATTTGAGAAAGACCAAAAAAACCCAAACAAAACAAAAACTAAACCAACCAATTTTAAAGGAAGCCAAGTGTGACTTTGTGTAACTACAGTACCTCCCTCAAAGCCACAGATTATACAGTTACCCTATTCAGTGTTGGGAGTTTTATCTCATGGTTATCCTATTTCAAAAGGGATTAGTAATTTGATCCAAAATACAAATTAACTGAAATAGAAGTCTGTGTTGTATCTAGGGGAGTCAGATCTCTTTCATGCATAAATTGCAAAAGTAGGTGAAAATAGCCTTTAGAAATGTGATAAAAGTAGAACAGATTTTTAATGGGTTTTTCATACAACTCTTACTTTCCAACTGCTGCATCTTTAAAACAGGAGTTTTCCTGCTCGTTTACTTACTGATCTTTGAGAGGTTTTTTTTCCTTTTTATTTGACTATGGTAAGGAAAATTTTATTGCCTTTTTTTGTTTTAAACATCTTCTGTCTTTACAGTTGTCCATTTTTCCTAAACAGTTCTGAGAACAAAGACTGGGGCACTGGAAATCTCTCTCCCAAAGGCTGCCTTCTTCCTTGGGCTACTTTGGAAGTGAGGTGCTTAAAAGCTAGGCTTCCTGCTCAGCTCTTTCTGAACCTCACCTCTAGCATCTTCCCTTTTTTCCTTTTGTTTTAAAACCACATGTTACTATACATCTTTACCTTCATCTTTAAACCAAGTAGGGTTTGCGGTGCTGTAAAGTAACTAACCTTTAGGACTTCTTTAGAAGAGTTCAGACTGAGGTGCTGTCAGCTTGTAGAACTATTGCTATTTTCTCATTTTTCCCAGAGCTCCTTGTATTATTCCTATCCATAAGCCCTTCCAGAAGTAACCCAGCAAACATTTAATGTCTACTATTTCAGATTGTTTGCAGTAACATGTTGTAGACCATAACAAATTATATGAAGTGCAAGAGCATTTTAGCTTTCTTTGCTTTTCAAATGTGTTAATATTAATTGGTTTTATATGTGTTGAAAGAGAACTGTGCATCTGCAGATCTTTTACACCAGCCTGACTCATGTGTAAGCATCATAATTCTATGTAACTAATTGTAAATTATCATAATCTAACACCATTTTTTTATTGCATAGGTGGGTTTAATTCAGTATGCTAATGATCCCCGCGTAGTCTTCAACTTGAATACGTATCAAACAAAGGACGAGGTTGTTAAAGCAATGGAGAAAACAACTCAGAAAGGAGGAGATCTCACTAACACTTTCAAAGCCATTGACAATGCAAGGTGAGATGCACTGATGATTTACTGTGCAACTGTTGTAACTTACCTTACATGAGAGCATCTTGAATTTCATTCCCACTGGAAGACCATGTTTCCAGGGCCTCTGGAGTAGGTTCCCAGCACTTGGCAGAATCCATCAGGTACATTTAAAATGTCCCACGCAGATTAGTATGGTAATATGTAAACTGGAATTGCTGAAAAGCATATTGTTGACCATTGGGTTAAACTTTGCTCTAAAGGAATTCTGGTACCCAACAGAATTGCTTGTTATGTCACAGATCTCTAAACGTGACAGTGCATCAAATAGAGTGGACAAGGTTTTAAGAAAGATACAAAACCACTGAAAGAAGTAAAGTTTATCCAGGGATTCAACGGGCCCAGTAACATTTGTGTTTGCAGATCAGGCATTCAGTAATTGCAGGGAAAATAAAACCTCTTGTCTGCTGTTAGTTTGTCACTGCATGCATACCATGAGTATGAAAAAATAGGGAAAATTTAAACTGATGTTTTATTACTCTGAACACATATACAAATCACGTCCGTTTCTCAACAAGATGCCATTTTGAAGTTTAATCAAGTACAGAAACCTAGGCCAAAATACATGCTGAATCATATGAACTTGAGGATTTGGTTTAGGAAGAGACTCAGCCTTCAATGCAGTAGTATTGAGAAGCCTATTAATAATTCTGTTCCATTTTTGTCTGAGCTTGATGATGCCCATTCTGGTGTCATAAAACTTTGGTAGTTCTGATATAATCCCCTTTTCATTTAGAAATATTTGTATGATTTTTTTTTTTTTCTTGGAATTTACATTTCTGTCAGAAACACCAACCAGTCCTTCCAGTTCTACATTTTTCTGCTTCTTTAGTTACATTTCTTATGCACTACAGAAGCAACTTGTTTAAATTCAGTGATGGACATATTTATTACAGTTTATGTGCTGGATTCCATTCATTATGGATCGATGTGTGATAACCCCAATGTTTTATAACAGACAGTATGCCTTCTCAGCTGAATCAGGAGGACGCCCGACAGCCACAAAAGTCATGGTTGTTGTAACAGATGGTGAATCACATGATGGCTCCAACTTGAAAACAGTGATAGGTAAATGCAATGAAGACAATATAACCAGATTTGGCATTGCTGTAAGTAATACTAAAATTATACATTACCGCATTTGAAAGATTTGAAAGATTGTTTTGTTGTGCATGTATGAAAGTACATGTTCTATACGAAAGTGGTATGTAATGCATATGTTGTTACACTACCGAGACTGAAGCAAAGTCAAATTAATCCTCTGAACTGGTGGAAATACTGGTCTTTTCACTGGCTGAAAAAGCAAGAGAAAAGCAACTTCAGTTATTTTTCTCCCTTGCCAGGCCTTATGTACTTTCATACTATACCTGTATGAATGGTCCCTTACATAGGAATGAACTCTAATAAGCAGTTCAGTAATATGAATATCGGTAACTTTTTTAAAATATGTAGAATATTTGCTAAAATAGTAGGGAAGGAAATGGAGTAGCATCATGATCTCTCTTTTTATTTTGCTGTTTATTTGTTTGTTTTTCTACACAAGGTTTTGGGATACCTTATAAGGCATGAACTTGATACTAAAAACTTAATTAAAGAAATCAAGGGGATTGCTAGTCACCCAACAGAAAAGTATTTCTTCAATGTGTCATCTGAGGCTGCATTACTGGAAGAAGCAGGAACACTTGGAGAGCGCATTTTTAGCATAGAAGGTAAAATACTCAACACCTTTGAAAATTTAGATTGGATTCTCCTAGCTGAGGAGCTTAGGGTTTTATTTAGCTTCAGTTTAGTGCAGTATTGGGAAAATGAGGGGTAGCTGCAGATGCAGGCTGCTCTCTGCTCACCAGAAGGGCTCTGGTTTTCATAGGTGTTCCCCCAGCTACTTCACTCCTAATTAACCTGAACTTCAAGTTAATTTACACTGTTTGGGGACAACATTCCCCAGCTGATGAAAATTTCTGTCATGGCATGGGCTTCAGGCATGGGGACTTTTCCATATGCAACCAAATGAATTTGTTACCACCAGAAAAATAAAGGTATCTTTATGTTTGTGTGCCTCACCTATGTGAATCCTAAGCTATTTTAAATTTAAAAAACCCAAACAGAAAAATCCAAACCAGAAGACTAGGTTACTGATTACAGAACTGGAAGTGCAATTTGTGTGGTACCTACCAGGCCCCCTCCCTAGCACCACCCACACTCTTGTGCATTGCTCAGACGAGAGTGCTGCAGAGGTGACACAGAGGTACTTTGGCTGTCCCAAAAGCCAGCTTTTAAATTTAACTTAAATTAAGGCCTTTTCTTGGAGATGTGTAACCTGCACTCAACTCCCTAAGGAGCTTACATCTGCCACTTTGCTGTGCTCAGGAAGAAATCTTCCCTTTTCTTTCACCTTCATTTGTTCTTTGCTAGGCCCATGCTGCTACTCAAAGCAAGGGAATAGGTCTTTTTACTGGGTATTCCCACTGAATTCCCATCCATCTAGCTTAGGAAATGGATATCATAGTATTTTTCAAGACAATCACAACAGTTTTTAGAAGTCCGATGCAGAAATAAAAATTTCTATTCTATTTCCAAGTTGTGAATACACAGTCATTAAAGCTGCTTATTCCAGGGTATTAATGCTTGCTAGGAAACAAAAAAAGAGACCAGTCACAGTAGCAAGACTGTGCAAACTATTTCAAACATCTTGACCATCATCTTCTGCTCTTTTTTTTGAAGAGGCTTATAGCATGGCTCTTGGTTCCATCTTATCAATTTGCCATTAAACCGTCAAAATTTTCTAGTTTACCAGCTCTGATTTCCATCACCTGTAAATGCTTTAGCCAAATTGGTGGATGTACACAGCACCTATGTAGCCAAACTCAGAGGCAGCAAGAGTGGAATTTGTGTGGTTACCTAGAGATAACCATATATATCTATCTGTTTTACCAGGTACTGATCAAGGTGATACTTTCCAAATGGAAATGTCACAGGTGGGCTTCAGTGCATATTACTCACAAAAAAAGGTATGTGAGTTTAATTTTTTAATGATACAAACAGATGTATATGTACATGTGAGTGTAAGAAAGGGGAAATAAAAACAAAATGTCCAATTTTAAGAACTTTTAACTAGGAGGAGAATATAAAGTTATCCATTTAATTTTTTTACTTGATGATCTATTAAAAATTATAGTTGTATATAAGTATAATATGTATAGTTTGTTTCATGTACCGATTTTGAGATGTGTTAATACAATGACATCAATGATTTCTGAGTTCATGTAGCAGGAAAAATTTAATTCCTCCATGTATGTGAGTAGCTATATTGTAAAGTTGGTAGGCAGTCACCAAAATATAAATAAATCAAGTCTGAAAACAATTTCTCCATGAATTATAAAATTTCCAATATTTGTTTACGGTATATTTCACTTTAAAATTAGAACCAAAAAAAGATATATTTTAATGCTAATCAGTCTTAGATTATCAAATAAGTCCTCCTTGTAAATTCCAAATGTGGTTCAGAAAGCTTTCAAATCAAAATACAAGAAGGTTCTTTCCTTCTCATAGCCCTTTAAGATGAATGAAATAGTTTTTTATAAGTCCTCTGTAGTTGCACAAATTGAAGTTTTAAATTATGAAGCAGCTGATGCCAAGAAATGGCAAAAAAAAAGAGAAAGGTATGGGCATTTTTTCAGGAAAATTACACATTCCATTTCATTGCAGTTTTCTGTTACAGTATCTCAGTTTAGTGAAGAATTTTAATAAACTAAACAATATTTGTTTTCTGTGTACAAGGTTAAGTGTTTCTGTATGAGATATTCTGTATAATAAGCCATGTTAATTTGTATTTTAGATTTAGCCGTTCTCTCAAGAACTTCTCCTTACATAAAGAATTAAACTGTATCTGTTCACATCAGCTTTTGTGTGCTGTCATTGGCACTTTTCTTGTCAAGAAAAATTGCTTTAGCTCCTTTGTACTGCTTCATTTGTGTGATCCTCGGTCTTCTGAGGATCATGGGTGCATAAAAGCATGGACTTAGCAGGCCCAACCCTAACATGGGCAGACTTAGGAAATTACCACAGTGTTTAAATAAACCCATTTTATCATGAGTTGCAGTGCCACGGGAACTAAAGCAGTCACTTATCCTCTTGCAGTAGAAGGGTGATAATCCCTCTTAATAGGGCAGTAAAGTCCTGCACGTAAGTGGCAACAATGAGCAGCTCCAGTCAGTTGCCTGCAGGCTTTAGCCTGCATCACTGTGTTCAGAGAGGTAGGAAATTATGCATGAGACCTTCAGCTTTGCTCATATTTTTTCTAAATCAGGTAATTCAAAAATGTTGGCTTTTATTTTTTAAAGGATATTCTGCTGCTGGGTGCAGTTGGGGCCTATGACTGGAGCGGAACAGTAGTTCAGGAGTCTTCAGAGAGAATCACCACCTTTCCAAGCCATGTGTTTGAGAAGATTCTACAGGACAGAAATCATAGCTCCTATCTAGGTAAGAGGCTGAAATATAAATCTGAAAATGTACGAAACATTGATTAAGATATTAAAGAAGTTCTCCTCTAGCCAGATTTGTGTTAAGAAATTATTTGAGAAGGTGAAAATAATTTTTGATCAAAAAAGATTATTTTTTTACTGGTCAATAGTTCATTGAGTAAGAACTTGACTGTTTTTCTAAATTCTACTAATATCAAAGTCGTCAGCTTTGACAAAGTCTTTGTCAATGCTGTGGTTTAACCCCAGCTGGCACCTAAGCAGCCACTCAGTCACTCCTCTTAAGGAGAGTGAGAATGGGGGAGTCAGAAGAGTCAAAGTGAGTGAACTCCTGGGTTGAGATAACAGACAGAGTGAAAGTCATGCACGCAAGCAGAGCAAAACAAGGGATTTATTCACCACTTTCCATGGGCAGGCAGGTGTTCATCACAACTGTGACTTGGGAAGACAAATGCCTTCACTCTGAACATCCCCTCCTCCCTCCCTTCTTCCAGCTTTATATGCTGAGCATGCCACCATATGGAACGGGATACCCCTGTAGTCATTTGTGGGCAACTGTCCTGGCTGTGTCCCCTCCCAGCTCCTTGTGACCTCCCCCAGCCTCCTCACTGGTGGGGTGAGGAAAAGGAAATGGCATTGACACTGTGTGAGCACTGCTCATGGAGAGCTGAAACATCCCTCTGATACCAACATTGTTTCAAGCATAAATCCAAATCACAACACCACACCAGCTGCTGTGAAGAAAATTAGCTGTATTCCAGCCAAAACCAGTACAGCCACAGAGACACAATAAATCATGGGATTTGAAAAGGCTGCTTAGTGAATCATACTGATCATTAAGGGTTTCTTCTGTTACACTGTTTGAGTGTTCTTCCCCAGTTCGATGTGGATAAAAAGCTGATTGACTTTCTATTGTTTCATATTCATATGTTCTTGCTGTTTGCTTAGTCCTTTCCAGTTCCGTTTATAGATTTTGAATATTGCTACTACTTGATAGAGATTTTACTTAAAATATCCATATGTATATTTGACATGTTTTTGTGACCAAATAAAGCCAGTCAGTCTGTATTCTCAGTTCATTGAAATGTTTTTTGTAAACCTTCACATGTCTGTTCTGCTGTTTCATCCCTGAATAATACTACTACATTAAGCATCTATGACACTCTCATTCTTGAAACTATTTAATAATATGCTCTCTTTGCAACTAACATACTCTTTTTTTCCTCTATGCCTCATCATTACTTGCATCCAACAAAATGAATAATCTAAGCTAAAGCAAATGAGAAGTAGCTCTTTTGCATGTATGACCTCTTCAGACTTTCTCTTTATTTTCTTAATAATTGTTAAAAGTTTAGGTAATTTCCTTTCCCTACAAGGCAGTTTTAGTGTATTTACTTTAATCTTTCTGGAGCAAACAATGTTGTTACCTTTTCTATCCCTTTATTTCCCTTCTACTTCCTGTCCTCCAGTAGGAGCTCTCTGTACCAGCTGTCTCTTACCAGCTTGCTGGAGTGTAAGTTAAAGAGCTGCTAGAACATCACAGCCTGCTCAATTGGCCTCTGTTCTTCACTGCACCACTCACTTCAAATTTTTCTATTCTGTATTAACTAGGAAAGTGTGTACTTAACTGAACTTAATGAGTTTTGTTGCTCATTGAAATACCAGTCACAAAAGTTGTTCTCACCCTGTGTCTGAACAAAAAATCTGGATTAGACTGGTGTGATGTAATCAAGGCATAATCCTTTTAGACTGTGCTCCTCATATTGTTCTGCAGCTTGCTGAAGATCTGCATAGTCTGTCCCATCATAGGCATTTTGTTATTGAGTTTAACTATGGACCTTATAAAAAAGACTTTTTTTTCTTTGCTTAAATTTGCTGGAACTAAACCACAGAAATCTAAAGTATGCACTAATGCTAGATTTATACTGCTAATACATGTTTACATTTTTGCAGGTATTAAACGATGTTTCCTGAAAGCAAATAAATGCTAGAATAATGGTAATGAGGATTAAAATGTTCAAAGAAATTCAACCAACCCTTCAGCTGACAAGCTGTTAATGTAGCCTATTCAGACAAACCACTGGTCTGTGGTTTGGTGAGGTGTGGGAAAGCGCACAGCAAACTTTAAAGAAGCTAGGTGTTCCTCCCTAGTTTGGTTCATCTCCTATTTCTCTTTGTTTCTTCTTTCCAAGGATACTCTTTACATGTTTTTTTCCTGTCTCCTTCAAAGCATGATGTGGTCTACATTTTACTGAATAGGCTAAGCTACTCCGTTTTTCTCTAAACCTGCTTCAACTTGATCTATGTGTCATTGTTCTCTCCAGGAGCATATTGCAAATGTTATGCATATGTGACAGGATAACTTCCCATCTGGAATTATCACTCTCTGCAATTAACATACCAGATTGACTCACCCTCTGTGACTGGATGGGTAACCAATGGATAAATTGTAATTAATGGTCTCTCACATATGTTAAATGTTGGCTTCTATCCCCAGGTTATTCTGTTGCTGTTCTCTCCACTATGAACTCTGTCTATTTTGTTGCTGGTGCACCAAGATCCAACTACACTGGCAGAGTGGTGGTTTATGATGTTGACAGCGATGGTAATATTGCAATTGTGCAGTCACAGAGAGGCGAGCAGGCAAGTGTATTTTGGTCATGAATACAGACTTTCAGGAATCTGTTTTTATTGACCCAGCAGTAAATTGCAATTTGTTTTGAAAATTTCTCTTTGTCTCAAGCACTTAGAATCCACTTGAACTTTTCTCTGCCTCTAGACTATTTCAATGAGGTTAGATGTCTTACGCAGTACTTTAGGAAGTCATCCAATTAGTGGTAAAAGATAATATACAAATCTAACTAATGTATCCTTCTGTCAGCAGTTAAAATTGGGATAGACTCAGTGAACTCTGCTCTGCCTGAAAAGTTATGAAGTAGATGACATCAGAAGACAGATCTCGAAGCTCAATCTCTTTTTCTCAGTTTGGAAAAGAGGAAGCATTTTAGTTGTTTTTTGGTATCACCTGTGAGACAAATCTGAATAGATCAGAGGTTGGGTAGTTTCATGTGCAGTTATAAATCTCATCTCCTACTTTCTGTTGACATTTGTATTGCTGAGTGGTAAAGCCATAGCAGCGACTATGGGACAGAAACAGTGAAATACATGTAAGGATATGATTCTTCCAGCAACAGAGCATACTCTAGAGTAATCTAATTCATCAACATTCAGTATTATTGGAATACTAATAGATTTAAGTTTTCTGAATCATGTGCCAAAACATGATTTGCAGAAAACATATACAGCCACAACCCATTTACTACTGATTTCAGATTGGCTCCTACTTTGGCAGTGTGGTGTGTTCAGTGGATGTCAACAGGGATTCTGTGACAGATGTGCTGCTTGTGGGTGCACCAATGTTTATGAATGACCTGAAGAAGGAAGAAGGGAGAGTATACATGTTTTCCATCACAAAGGTAAAAATGGCTCAAGCCAGCTTTGCTTAGGGCTAATTTCTTTCAAATTAGATTGGCCACATGCATGCTAAGAGGCCTTTGGCCTCTCCAGATCTTCAGTCACTACATAGTGAATCTTTTCAAAGTGTTAGAAATATTTCAAATTACCTTTTTTTTTTTAACAAGAAACAGGGCACGTGCTTTTCCTGGGATGTGGCATGAAGGCGGGAGTGAATGGTGCCAAGCCTTCTGGTTAGAGGACTGTGTGTGGAGGCCTTTCTAATGCTGCATTACACGTTCTGCTTTTCAGTAGCAGCTGCAAACTTGCCCCAGAACTGCTTGTGCTTGTAATTGGGGAATTAGGCAGCTGGAACAGACCAAAATGGAGCCAATGAGCAGGGCAGTAGCTAAGCACAATTAGTGGTCAGGGACCTGGTGCTCTCAGTGTCTCCCTGGTGTCAGGCAATATGCTCCATGCTAATATAGCATGGGTTGGCCATGTCTCTGCAAAACCTAGCTCAAGGCTATTGCAAATTAATTTGCCATTTGTTTTTGGTGAATGTAGTCAATGCCTGACAATATTCCCAAAGCAGTTCTAAAATATGCTCTTCTACCAGCTTTCTGCATTGTTTTGTAGACTCTAACACTGGATGGTTACCATAACTCTTGTTGTCCCTTCTATTCAGTAAAGCTTAGTTATTTGTCTGATGCTTGACTGACAGTGTTTTATATTCAGACCTGTAGTAGGTGTTTTCAGAATACATGTCTTAACCATACTGAGCCCTCTGGCATTTTTGAACAATCTTTCATTCACTGAATGCCTGCAAAGTAAATAAATATCTGACATCCATCAGAGAAAACAGAAAATGGTCTCTTTACTAGGTAAATTGCAATCAAATAAGAGAGGAAGGACCAGCCTCCTCCAGTAGGACCTCAGTCAGATTATCCTGATGCAACAGGAAACTACCCTAAAACAATCTCAATGTAGATGGAGTCGCTGAAAGTTGGCAGCTGACATTGGTCTTTTTGCCTGTGGTATTATACATGAGATATGAAAGAAAAGAAAAATGAAAGGATTTTTTTCCTTTGCTTTTGAAAATCAAATAAATTGGAAGACTATCTTAAATTTTTTAGTTTTGTCAAATATTGGGTTTAAAATTATTTAAATTTTAAATAAGAAAGAATAATGAAATATATATTTTATATTTTTTTAAAAAGAATCTGGATTTGTGCAAGTTGTCCCCATTGTGCAAGTAATACTTTTCCCATCATTTTTAATAAATAACTTGGTTGTTATTTCTAAAATTTTAAGCACGGTATGGTAACTGAGGTTAAAGGTGAGAATGTTATTTGCCAGAGTTGCATTTAATCTAGTGTAAATGGGATTATTTAACTATGAAGATCTCCAATCTTTCTTTCTCTATTGGCATTGGAAAGATCAGGAGTTTACCATTTGGACACATGTTTTTTGCATTAGTTTAGTAAGGAAATTCCATTTCTTTTTCAAAGAATTATGTTCAGTTACATAATTTCCATTCCCTCTGCATAAAAACCAGTAATCCAAAACTGGAAACTGTATTTTTCAATGTATTGTGAAACTTCAGAACAGTCAGATGAGGACAGAGAGGGCATTTAAGCTTCATACATATGGTTATATTTGCTGTTAGTACTTTGCATAGCATGCTTTGATTTTGCTGTGTATTCTTGCCAAGACTTTGAGACATAATGCAAACTGAATGGGCAATACAATGGGGAAAGAATTCAATGTTGAGCTATCTGAGGGGAATGTACTGGAAAACAGAAACAAAAAACAATGCACACAGATAGTGCTCCTATGTCTAATCTGGTGCAATGTTATCTGTGTTTCTGCTTTATCTTATTTTTTGATTTTTAAAGAGAATCTTGGATCAACAAGAACTCTTGGAAGGTCCACAGGGGTCAGAAAATGCACGCTTTGGATCAGCAATTGCAGCACTTGCAGACATTGATTTGGATGGCTTTAATGATGTTGTAATAGGTGCACCACTGGAAAACCAAAACTCTGGAGCAATTTACATTTATAATGGATTTCAAAAGACCATACGTACCAAATATTCTCAGGTAAATAACTGTGTTGCTTAATGCTGCACTCGGTATCTTTAAATCTGCTAGAGGAAAACAGAATGTTTTCTGTGTTTTAACTGGCTACTGTTTCAACCTCTTAAAGGAGTACTGTTATTCCCATGGTTTATTTCACATTTGGTGCCTTTCCTTCCTTCAGATGTCAGCATATCCAGGCTGATGTTCTGGTGCATTTAAACGAACCATATGGCGGAAAAGGATGTGCAAAATGCTCATTCTGAGCCATTTTTGATGCCTGAGTGTGAAGTCAGCTAATATCCTAAAAGTGTTTGACACACACTGTTTTCAGGGTTTTAGTGCTAATGTACAGAAATGAAGATTAAATAAATCCCAGCTCTGCAAATTGCTAATACATAATATTAAATGGGAAGTCTTTCACTGCTCTTCGTTTATACTGTAATGATAATCTTATCGTCACTTTCCATGCAGATTTTCTGATTGCAGCTAGTATTTGTTAGAACTCCTATTAAAATTCACATTCTCTGGGTTGCTCAATGTGAGATGGAAGAAGTTTCCAGCTGTATCTGGCATACAGCAGGCAGTTAGTTGATCTGATCCCAATTCAGAAAAATAGATTCCTTTGTCTGCTCCAACAGAGAAAGAAGTGCTACAAAAGCATATGAGAAAACACCCATAAATGCATTTTGTTTAAACAGTACATTGCATATACATGGAGTATCAGTGAAAATCTGTTAATTAGGCTATTATCTGCAGACCTTAACCATGCTTTGGCAAACTCAGTAACCAAACTCTCTTTCCCAGAAAATCTTAGGATCAGATTCTGCTTTTGGACAAAAGCTCCAATTCTTTGGAAGATCAGTAGATGGCCATAGAGACTTAGATGACGATGGCATTACTGACGTATCAGTTGGTGCTGATGGAAATGTGGTGGTGCTATGGTTGGTATACTCTTTCTTAGAAAGGAAGCAGTTAATGATTCAGATGCAGCAGTTGAACGTGTTTTTTAAACAGGAAAATAAGCAAATTAATAAGCTCTTTCTTTCCATGAGTTCAGTGCTAACACACTTACTGCCTCATTACTGCTATAAAAGCTAGCTAAAAAGAGAGCATTACACTAAACCTCTTTTAAGCATTTATCATTAAACCACTGAAAGCCAAGGCAGCGCACAGGGCAGAGCCAGGGCATGTGGGAGAAAGCAAGGTGGCAAAGCCTGCTGGGAGGGACCTGACCAGGAATGAGAGGACCAGGAGACATCTGCCTGCCATTGCTGTGCTGACACGTGGTCCAGAGGGAAGGGACAGCAGCAGGGAATGGGGCTTGATGGAGAGTATTTGTAACAGGGTTGTGTAACTCAATAGCCATAGTATAATTTTGATAGCTGAGCCTGAGGCAAATGAAATCACATCTCACACAACCTGTGTGAGCTTTACTGGCTGATGGGCTGATATGGAGAGAGTCTTGTCCTGCAGAGCAAGGACAGAGAGCACTAATAGAGAGTTGACACCTAATTCTGGCAAGAAACTGCATTTTTAATGGCACGCTGCCTTTGCCACAGAAGTCAGAGTACTTTCACAAAATACAAAAACACATTTAACAGGACCCAAATCATCTGCCTGCCTAAGTAGCCTGTGATTTCCACTCCTTGCTTGAAGAGCTAAATTCAAATGCTATTTCCTTTCCTATCTGTTGCCTGTCTTCATGCCTGAGGCTCCCCATTGTAAGAAAAATATCACTGAATTGCTACTTCTTTCATAATGAAACAAGATAATTAAAAATGAATGGTCAGTTTGGACCTTTGACTGCTGCTGCTGCTGCTGGGAATTGCTTTAAAGAAAATTATGCTCCTTGAAGTACCAGCATTTATTTAGATTTGATTAATGATGATGCTCATTCTTCTTTCAGTCTGACATTTGAGCTGATTAATGCATTTCATTTTGATTAAAGTGTTTGTTTTTACATGTAGGGTTCCTTTGAAACTATTCTTCAAAATCTTGATTAATTACATGAAAGCTGTTTTTCCGAAAAAATTTGATTGTTAAATAAAATGAAGAATTACCCATTCTCACCTTCCCATAAGAGCTCTAAAGGAACAGAAGGTTACTTATTTGGAAAGTAGGCCAAGGGCTTAATTCTCTCATACCTTGAGGGATTGATTAGAGCATTAGAATGAAGACATCAATTAGACATTAGTTTGACATGAAAATACTCATTGTTATTACTGTAATCAATGATATCTACAAATTCATGTATATCTAAGGAAAAATAATTTTACCAGTGCCATTAAAATAAGTTTACATTGGGAACCAAAATAATCAATACTAGCATTTACAGATAGTATTAGACAACAGCTTCTATGATACCCAGTGTTCTTCAAAACCCCATTTAACTTTTGAAATGTACTTTTCAGGTCAAGAGGCATTGCAAATGTGTCTATAATCGCTTCATTTAAACCTGAGAAAATTAGTCTGCTGAACAAGAATACAGATGTAACTGTCAAAATATGTTTTCAGGCTACATTTAGACCTGCTAAGAAAAATAATCAAGTGGGTAAGAGTATTTCAACAATTTGTCTTCTATTAATTTTTTTCAAAAGTCCATTATTCAAATGAGTAATGGAAAGTCTAAAGATGTATTAGATTGAATGTCAAGAATCACAAAATCAATGTAAAACTTAAGTGCTTGAGAAAGTGTTTTTAAGACCTAATTAATCACTGGCTCCATACTCTTTGAAAAGTGAGGAATTAACAGTGTAGAGGAGAGCCGTGTCCTTGTTGTTCAACAATCCCCAAAAAGGTCATTACTGAGGAGCTTGGTATTTCCAACCTTTTGGTTTCAACAACAGACTGCATATTTTCCTCCCTCTTCATAAAAAGAAAATTGAATATTTTCCTGAGGCTCAGAGCAGTTGTCAGTGGGAGGAAGCTCTTCTTTTCAGAGGACAGTGAATATTTGGGTGACCAGCAGTGGGCTCCCATGAAGGTTTGAAGTTCAATCTCACAGATAACACCAGCTGGACTGCTTCAGTGCTACATAAAGTGCCTTTAGGAACTCAAGATTTTAAGCTATACAATAACAATGAACTTCTACAACATATATTAGTCATAAAACAAAGAGAAGGTGGCAGAAATTATTATGTGATTGAAGATGCAGATTCTTTAAAGATTCTTTAAAGCTTATTCTTTAAAACAAGGCTCCTTTATCTAGAGTACCCCTGGCCCTGCTGACTGGCTTCTTGCCTGAGCTGCAGGCTCAGACATCTGCAGTGGAGGCTGGATTGATTGCCATTTAATGTGCTCCTTGCAGATCAGGACCTAAACCTGTTTGACTGCTTTGGAAAACACAAGAGAAAGTATTTTCATTTTGAAACTGCTCTTTGTTTAGCTACAAAAAACATGAAGTATTTAGAGTGGTTTGGAAAGCCTTGTCCCTATAATATTGAGCATAGTAATGAGATCATGGGCTACCATGCTCAGTAAAAAATGTACTGTTATTCTTGTAGCTATAAAGTACAATGCGACATTGGATGCAGATCTCCAGTCCTCCAGAGTGACTTCTAGAGGATTTTTCAAAGAAAATAATGAAAGGTACATGCAGAGGAGTCTTGAGGTGCATCATGAAGAGAGTTGTGTTCATGATGTCTTCAGTGTGCAAGTAAGTGCAATTGCAAATAGTCTTGCATAACAAATATTATCAGAGGAAGATGTAGATTAATTTTTTGTCTATAATGTGAATTTCACACATGGTGTACTGAATTATTTATGTTTTCCAAATCCCATCAGCTGAAAAATATGTAACAAGATCATGATTTCATAGAAACTACTAACTGTCATATTCAGTACAGGTTTTTAGGATAGAAAAGAGGGTTCTTAATTGTGTTATTCAGCTTTGGTGTAATATAGAGTCCATGGTCTATGGTTTAAATAGATTTTAATTTCCCTCTGAGTAGACTCTTCTGTAAGAACTGAAATATAAATGCAAATGTTCTCTTCAAACTAACATTCAGGCAGACTGGATGCATTCTAACTCCTGGTATACACCAAGGAATTAAATAAAAATAAGAAGGTCTCCACTTTTCTACAGAACCAAAGACAACACCCTGAGGCTTACCTTAAGCCCTGTTGCACGATTCTAGGTCAGGCAGAGGACTTCTGTCCCTGCTCTAGTTTACACTACTTTGACCTATTGATCACATTTAGTGCCATGTGGTGAGCCATAGGACTAGAAGGTGATTGATCCAGTACTGAGAAAAAGAGAAAACATGACATTTATGGTGTTCTAGTGTTACCAGATGCTCTTTGTGACAGTAAGGCAGAGTGGAATAGGAATTTGACTTCTGCAGCTAGATGAGAATGAAAGCTACCTGGTGATGGCTTTGAAGATCAGCTCCTACAGCTGCAGACAATCTACATGTTCCTTAGCCCTATTAGTTACTGCGATGTGCACAGTCTCCAGGAATCTTAGAAAAATCAGTTTTAGTATGGAAATCACACTGAAAACTGTTAATCTAGAGGAACCTGCACTAGTCAATCTCACAAAATTATTTTCTTTTAAAAAATGAAGCTTTGAACTGCTGCTTCTGTTCATTTAGAGGAAGTATTATTTTACTATGCATTCTCAATTCACCATAGAAATTACCACTATTACCTTGTTTTCTGTGCTGGCAGCCACCATATGAACCATGTGTTTTGCAGGAGCCTTCTGACGCAGTGAATTCACTCAGTTTGCGCATTGACATTGGACTTGCAAATCCTGGCTCTGGCCCTGTCCTGGACATATCTTCTCCAGCATCTGTGGCCTACAGTGTAAGTATGCAGATTTACTATTCAGAAGTTCATGGCTATATGCGTGTGTGGCCCCACACAAACACCAAAGAGGTATATGCAGGTGAAAACTGGTGCTCCATGTAAGTCACATGGAGGGGTGTCCCCTGGTTCCCTTTATACCTTTGCCTGTATTGCATGAGCTGGCATACACACACACACACCCACACACGCCCATCAAACACCTCAGTATAACAAGCATGTTAGTTCAGCCATGCCACTGTTGATATGAACTTCTAGTTGACAGCAAAGATGAATTCTTTCCGTTTACAGTAAAAAGGTACATAAAAGAGAGATGGAGCTAATTTGACTACATCACCTTTGTTGTCATTGAAGAGTAACCTGTCTGTACCACTCTTGGATCTGTTGAAATGTAGCAACACATTATTCAGTTCACTTGTTCACTTGTCAAGATTTTTAATGTCCTTCAGAGGGATTTTCTTATCTGCAAACCAAGAATGTGCTTCAGCTTGAAGGTGTTTGCACTCCAGTGTCTTCAGATAATATTAAATGTTGAGCCCTGTCATTCAGGAAATATTTTTGTTTTTCTTAGATTCCTTTTGTTAAAGACTGTGGTGAAGATGAACTTTGTATCTGTGATCTTGTTCTGAATGTTCAGCAGAAGACAGATGATAGGTAAGAGCTGATTCAGTAGAACTGTTAGGGTCCAATGTTTTCACCAGTTGGTTTGCCTGTAGGCTTTGGATAATTTCCACAGAAGAATGCCTTTCAACATCTACTTAGAAACAGCAAAAAAAAGCAATGGCATTTTAATCTAAATTTAATCAAGGAAAAAGAGGTAGGATAGGAACACAAACATAGTAGTAGGACTCATGTCAGCTTAGACCAATCCAAGTTTTGGTACCTTAGACATGAGGGTATAGTGAATATTTGGACAAATCGTGTCTGACTGGCTGCTGTTGGGAAAGTGAGCGCGATGGGAGAGCAGCAGCTGTCTTCATCCCTCCAACAGGGAGCAGCAAGGATCCTGCAGCAGCCATGTCAGTGGGGAGCTGTGCTCAGCTGGTTGGGCAGCACAGATTCTAGGTCCATGTCATTCCTTTACGTAGGATATATTCCTATATGTAGATCACAGAGATAAGGCTGCCCATGTGTGCTGCCCACTCTGTCCACCTTCTCACCAGGGTAGACCCCTTGAAAATTCAGCAAAGTCTCTTTGACAACACATAATCAATGTCCTGCACTTTCAGAAGACAATAATGCTATCTGGTTTTAGGAATTTGTCACAGAATTTCTTATGCCAAGGGGTTTAGAAAACAGAGCATTTAAGTGTGTACAATGTAGGAAATGTCTTGCTGTTCTTGTTATTTGTTGTTGGCTTCAGGCAACACATTTTCCTGATCCACAGCTGTTCTATTACCTCTATTTACAACAATGGACTTTATTTTCCAACAGCAAACAACAGTTTATTGTCAGCAGCAAAAACAGAAGACTAACGTTCAATGTGAAATTGAGAAATAAAAAGGAAAATGCATACAACACCAGGATCCAGGCTACATTTTCAGACAACTTGTTTTTTGCTTCATCTTCTTTACCGGTGCGTGATACTCAACTTCACCATTTCTTTTATTGCCCCTGATTTTTGAGGTTCTCAGAGAAACATTTTTTTTTTCCTTTTTAGCAGTGCCTATTCCAGAAAAGAATGTGTGTACAAAACTCTCTCACAATGTGTTTTCTTGGATACCAGAATTATTCCCTCGGCATATCAGTTTATTTAGGTCAAGGAGAGATATTTCCAACTCAGCATAAAAGCTGGCAACTTGTCGAGTTTGACCTCACCTCAGACATCTTTCCCTCACTTTAGTCCTTGGCACCCACACCTTCTTCTAAATTCTCAGCAACATGCCTGAAGCAGTTGCTGTGCCACAGGGAATTTGTATTTGATAAATCAGACATGCAGCATTGATGATGAATCCTTAAAGCACAGACTTTGGACTTAGAAATAGTGTTACGGCCAAGGCCATGTGTTCCAGCTAGACAGTTAATCAGATTGACATGATTGCTATACCAAAAGCTCTTCTTCCAACAGATTTTATCTTAGAGAAGGGGAAAGAGACGAACTATTTTGGGAATGCAGTTATACCTATAATATAAATTGTTGCTCCCAATTCACGAAGGATGAAATGCAGATTTCAGTGCTTGGTTTACGTAGTCAGGCTCCTGCTGGAGAGGTGCGTGATAATCCTGGGGGTGAAATCCAGAGCAATCCCTGTATTGACGGGAGAGGAGGGATAGCATACATTCCTGCCCAAGAGCAGCATTATTCTGAACAATGAATTGGCAAAAGTACTGCATACAGCGCTGGGGGTGCCCCTGTACCTCCCCATCCTGTTGTGCAGCAAGATTGTTCATTTCACTCCTGCCAAAAGACCACACTGGAGCTAGAATTTTCTTTTGCTTTAAAAGCCCTTTTGCTTAGAAGCACTTCAGCCTGCAAGTGAAGTTTGGACCAAAAATGTGCTTGCTTCAAGGCAGGAAGAAAAACATAAACTGAGTATGTATGAGTTGTTTTGGGGATTTTGTTTTGAGGGGTTTTTTGTAGCACAGTTCATGAATGGTAAATGTCTATTAGGAATGTTTTTTACAAAAGACAGTACTTTTAAATAAATTCTTCTCCAAGGGTTGATAACTGGCTCTGCTCTGTGAATTTGTCTTTGGATCAAGAATGACAACAAGCCAATATTCTGCAAAGTAGTAAACAAACTATTATGTGTGGCAGATTGTCCTACAGAAAATTTGATTTCTGTAGGAATTCCCCTTTGCACACAAAATTCTACAGTGAAAGTACTTAACCAGCTCTAAAACTGTGTAAATACATCTGCAAAAGTTCTGTAAAAATTCTGTAAAAAAGGACTGTAGAAGTTAGTACTGAGCTGACCTGTGCTCTCCAGCCTGTATTCCTTCTTCCAAGCTCAGCACAAATATTCTAATAAGATGATTACAGCCCACAAGAAACCGAGTGGGAATGGTCCTTGTCCCACCTTTCTTGTGACTTCCTCCTGGCCCTGTCTATGCCCCACCCATCTGCTGTATCTCTAGGATTTACTGCCATAATGCCTATTTTCACTCCTCCATAGTATAGTATACATGCTGTTGCAGGTACACACCTCTCTGTGAAATTAAGATGGAGTTTCTGTCTGTTTTCTCTGCAGAGTGATGGGACTGAAGTCTCGTGTCAAACAGGAACAGCAAAAAGTACAGTCATTTGCCAAATAAGCTATCCTGTTTTCAGAACGGGACAACAGGTAAAGCTAGCATGTTTAAATAACCTTGAATGATACCCAAAACATTTCCTGCTGTTGTTTTTCCCTATCTCTGCATTTATTGCTGTTAAGAATTTCTTAGATTTCACAACAGAGGCATTAAAAGAAGCAAACTAGGGCTTAAAATTTGTGACTCCCTGCCAGATAAAAGGAAAAAAGGCTCTCAAAGCTTCCAAATGCTGCTGCAGTTATGTAACTTTTGGAGAGTGAAAGGTGAGGGCAGAGAAGCATAGGGCATCATGTGCAGGCTCCTAAGAACTGAGCACAATTCCCAACAAATCCTTCCTGAAGTGTGAACCTGGGGTAACTCCCTCACCTGCTCTGTGAATCTCATCTCTCCAAAAAAGCACTATTGTTTTGGGAGAAGATGGGAGCCCTAAGATGTATTGTATATCTATTTTTTCATATATACCATAAACCTCAGAATACCCACAGTTTTATCTCTTATTCCTTAAGGGCAGAGCAGAAACGGGGTTCTAGCCTCTAACATAATCAACTAGAGCAATAAGAAACTTGCTAGAAGGAACAGAAACATTCTGTTCTGTTCTGTGGTGGGACATGTAGAATAATGAAAAAATTATATATAAAAAGTTAAGTTTGTTCTGAATGTTAATGGAATTGCTCAAAGTGAACATGCTGGAACAAATGGAAGAAGAGTAAATATAAAATTTGTATCAATGCTAGAGTTTAAAAGAAAGGGATTGCAAACACCTTTTGCTGCAGCTTGTAGCTAGTTGTACTCAATTTTAAAATGCAAATAACACATGTTTATTTAAGAATGCAAACTTGTAGAGGAATGTAAGAACAAGTCAATTCTGAATAATAAGAAATTACTGAATATTACACAGAAATCTGCAGAGAATTCAGATAGGGCAGTTCTATATTGTTGCAGACATGAACAATGACCTTTGGGAAGTCCCTTGGATGTTGTACCAACTCATTTACTATGTGTTCCTTGTCTCTTCTATAGGTATCCTTTGATATTAGCTTTGATTTTAACCTTAAAAATCTTCAGAATGTGGCAGTTCTAAGTTTTCATGCATGGAGGTAAAGTACCTAATAATTTGAAAGCAAGTTAGGTATTAAGAGCTTATTTGTATAAAACAGTATGATTACTCCTGACTCAAATGTGTTTTGATGAACAGTGAAAGTAAGGAACATCAAGACTCGGACAACCAGGTCACCTTATCAATTCCTTTGCGATATGATGCAGAAATTCACTTCACAAGGTATGCTGAGTTTTGTAAACAGACAGTCACTTTGCCAAGCTACTTGAATTAACAGTCTTGAAAAGCCACTAAAATATAGTGAAGCTCTGCTTTTGTTTTGGAGGTCGTAAGAAATTCCCTCTTCGCCAGTAGAAACAGATTTGTCTGTCCTTCCAAGCAAACTTATATATAAAAAATTATGAATGTTGTGGACCTGTGTTTGCCTCTGAATAGTTGTTACAGATGCTCCTGTGAACGGAAGTGATACAAAGGCCAGTTCATGTGGTTTTGATAACATAAATGGTATATACTGTATAATAATATTGCGCTTCTTGGCTCAAATGTAATGATATGGGATCAAATCTGGAGTTACCGTGTTCAAAACCAAACAAAAGAATAACAAAAGGAAAAATATGCCCCACTCAAACTCTCAGTAAAGGAGGGAAAGAAAAAAAAGAAAAGAAACATGGATATATCTGCTGAACCTGGAGCAAGAATATAACCTTTTTAGCAGTTTGAGATAATGACTTGAACTAAAACCTGAGGTACACCTGGCAGATCCTCCCTTGCTACAGCTGCACTTTCACTAGGAGCAGACACCCTGCTTTCCCATGTACCCAGACACATTCTGGCTCAAAACTATCCGCCCTGCCTGGTGCAAGCTCTTTCTCCTCCATGCAGCAGGCAAGTCAGGGCCATTGCAAGAGGGATCCTTTACCCTGGGAAGGGTGGTTTGTAAGGAGAGGCAGCTGAGCAGGCAGGGGAAGAGAGACCAACAAAAAGCCTTTTAAGGCCTATTATCTTCATATGGTGCTCTTGAATGTTCTTGAGCCCTGGAAACACTTGGGGATTTGGGATGAATTCAAACAGTAATTAGTCTGTTACTGTTCCAAACAAGAATGATTTCAATTACACTTCAACTTAGATTACAACTGAAAAAAAATACATTGGTGTCACTCTCACATCAAGGTAGGATATTTGAATTTTCATCAAAGAAAAGATTTGTTTATCTTCCCCAAATACTGAATTTCTAGGATCAATATGTAATTACACTTAATGCATTTGGTCACCAATTCTTGGTCAAAAAATGCTTTTGCATCCCAAAGAGTTCAAAAATTAGTAAATATAAATGGATATTTAAAAAAACCCAGTAGACATTCAGAGAATAACAGAAATTTGAAAAAATGGGAGCTGCTTCAAAATGCACAGCAACAATGGATCCAGGAAATTAATATTCAGAGATCATCACATCTACAAGTACTGTTTGCTGCTGTGAAGGATGAGCTGGAGTAGGGACCACAGTACAGAAGATTAGTGTTACATATATTAGTGTTCTCTGCAGAGGTTTCAGAATATTGAAGGCCCTGTATCATGAATAGGTGCACCAGTCCTGGAGTCATGCAAAATTTTTGAGATTATTTTAAATATAATAAAATGCAGAGAAGCATTTGAGTCAGTGCAAGTTCTTTAAGCTCCTGAGAAAGTTGCATGAGTGAGACCTTGCCAGAAGCAGCAGAAGCTGCAGGAGCATGTGTACAGAGGGCTAGCTTCTTAGGAAATTCAGATGGTACAAACTTGAATTAGCAGATTTAATTAGCGGAGAAATATAAACTGAAATGAAATGCTTCAGATGAAGCTAGGAATGGGGTCTATAAAAGTTATTCAAGGGAAAACAAGGGTTTGAATTCAGCTACATCTCCTTAATATGAGAAAATACAATTTCATATGCAAATCAGGAATGAATGATTACTTACTGCCAGAAAATGGTTATTCTTGGAGATAATAAATTTAAAAGTATTAAATGAAATGCATATTAAGCCATGTATAACTTGGCTTAGGAAGTATTTACCTGGAATTAGTTCCTTTCTGAGGCAGGTAATGCAGCCAATAATCCCTTAAAGTACAAGGCTTGAGAAAAAAGTGCCATTTTGCTGAATTGAAGTCTTTGTAGGGATAATTTCCTGAGTTGCTAGAAGAAGAGGTAGCAATATGTCTTACTAGAGACTTCTGACAGGACAAGGAAGCTGATACTGTCCATCTTGAAAGGACTGAAGTCTTCAGCAGCAAGAAAACAGAAAATATGTAATTGTGTGTTTTCCTTGGAATCCTTGTCAGCAAGTCCTTTGAGGAAAGGGCCCATGGGAGAAAGTATCAAAAAGGATCAACAGTCCAATGTGGAGGACCACAACTTATTGGGAAGCACATCTGTGAGACTGCAGATGCATTAAATTGGGATTGTATGCATAGATTAAACAGGGAGAGGGTAAAGATGATAGTTTCCTTGTGTAACAGGAAGAGCTGATGTAGGAGTTTTAACAGCCCCTATTTCTTGTTAACTCACTCACTAGCTTGCTTTTTGACTGCTCAGATTAGCCTTCTAATGAAAGGTAATGATGAAGAGCAAACACAATTCTGGGATGGTTTATCAGAGGAGCTGCTCACAGGTGGCAGGCAGTGGGTGTGATGCACAGCACAGGGATGTTTTCCTTGCCTCTGAGTGTGTTTCTAACTGAGCTCCTTAAGCACCCACACACAGGTCATTGCACCATGTCCTTCCATCACACACCTGCCATTCCATGCTGCAGTGGGCTGAAACCACCCTTATGTTCCTTTGGAAATTCCGGATTTTAAACCCCATAATTACTAAAGAACGTGACCCAAAGAGGACTATGAGGGCTATGTGGTATTTACCATGTACATAAGCAGGGTGATGTGCTGTGTTTCCACACCCAACCAGTTACAGATGTACCAAGGGAGACAGCCAGGAAGGCCCTTTCTGAAGAAAAAGATGACTGCAAGGGTGAATGTTGTGGTTTGTGCACAGAGAAGGAGTTTGCAATATGGCCCTGAAACAATGCAATGTCTAGAAGATCTAGACAACCTGTATCCTGTACAACTCTCTTGTCTTAATTTCATGTGTTTGTTCCAGCTTTGGGCTTCAGTACACCATTTTCTTAACCAGCTTTGTAAAATTCAAACAATATTCTAAGTGACTGACTTTTTCTCTGTCTGTACTTCTGACCTGTTTCACAAAAGCATATCCAGTAACTTATGTTTTCAAAGCAGCTGCCAAATTGAAATATATTGTTTTATGGTTGTTAACCAGGCTTGCCAACATCAACTTTTATGAAGTATACTCTGGTCATAACATTCTTTCCACTGTGAATAATTTTGAAGATATTGGCCCCACGTTCAACTTCTCAGTTAAGGTTAGTAAGTCTGTTTTGTTCTGATTCAAGATGTTACCTTAGCTCCCTCTGTAGCCTGCTCCCAAAACCTAGTTTAAAAAAAGACTCCTGCTTTCATTGCCTGATTTTGAGGCTTTTGAATAGGTCAAGTAAGAAAAAAATGTGCAAATAGCATAAGTGCTTGGAGTCTTCATAAGGTTAAGGATGACATTTGCACAAGTAGAATGGGGGAAGTATTGGTCCTCTACTGTGTACATGTTTAGAAGATGGTTAATGCTTAACTTTAGGCCAACTTACACTGTTTTTTCTCAGAGTCTCCTGACAACTGATAAAGAAAAACAAGTCTTTGCAGGCTTGGACTTTGAAACTTGAAGTTTGGCAAGGGTTAAGGTCTCAAACCTGATGCAAGTACTAGCCAAATCACAGTGCTTATTACATAACACAGAAAAAACTTAGATCCAAATATGCAACGTGGAAGAAACTTAAATTATGTTCCATTTCCATTCCTGTAACTGCTACTCCAAAGGCCTATTGGCCGTAGCAGAATATTTGCTTTTCAAAACATATTTCATGAAGTTAATATGAGCTTTGCTAAGAAAACAGACAGGAACCTGGAGCTATACAGTATACTTTCTGCTTTACTATTCACAAAATTACTACCCCGGTGTCATAATAAAAAAAATACTGATGTAAAAAGAGTCCAGTTCTTCCATACTCATCCATTATTTCTAATTTTCTTGCTGTATCAAATAATTTATGCATAGCTACCTGAATTAACTCTTGAGTTCTTTGTTTTGCAGGTAACAACAGGAAGTATTCCAGTAAAGAAAGCATCTGTAACAATCAGTCTTCCAGAAATGACCAGCAAAGGCAACCCACTGATGTACCTAACTGCAGTCACCACAGATGAGGTATAGAACTGAACTGTGTTTTGGGGGGTTTATCAATTATCTCCTCAATATTATGGCTTAGTTTAAGAGAATCCATGCTCTTTCTCCTTGTCCCTTCCTCTTGTAGGGGGGACCACAATGCCAGCAGTACATTAGCCTACTACTTGGCAGATGGGGAGTATCTGGATCTCTTCAATTATGTCTTTCTCCAAGTTTCTGGAAAATTTATCATAAAAATGATATTTTAAGATGAGGAAAAACCCTTCAGGTCAATCTAGGGAGGAAAAAAAAAAGTGTCATAAAAACTATTCACTTCTGACCAAAACCATATACACTTAGTTTCCTAAAGAATTCAGTGTTCACACTCTAGCCTTTAACAGCCACCACCTAAGCCCAGAAATTTATATTATTATGATAAGTATAAACTCCCAAGTAGCATGTCATCCAGTCTCATTCCTACTATCTTTCCTAGGCTAGAGGTGTTACTTGTGATGCTCAGATAAATCCACTGCAAATAGGGGAAAGACCTTATTCTCCAACTTTCACGAAAGAGAACTTCAGAGTTTCCAAAGAACTGGTGAGTAAAACCCAGGGCTGCAGAAAGCAGGACCTTCTGAGCTGAGGGAAACAGAGCTGACCTTCTGAGCCCATTGCTGCACCTGTCAGGAAAGCTGTGAGGGGTTGGCATTCCTCATTTACAAGGCAGGAGCTCAGCCTATGGATGTTCTCATGGGTACTGCATCTGCTTTAGCACAGACTGCAAGCACTTAATTTGTATGCACAGAAGGGCAAAGGCAAGAGCAAAAAGTCTGGATGTTGCAAGAACATTTTTAAAGTGTATTTTTAATGCATGCTATTGCCTCTTCTTGCTGTTTCCCCTGGAAGAACTGTAAAAACGTGAAGTGCAGTACCATCGCATGCAAACTGGAAGACATTACACTGAAGGGAGAGTACCTTGTGAACGTGTCCACACAAATCTGGAATGGAACCTTTGCTGCCGTGAGTATCAGCTGCATCTTTATGGAGGATCCAATACTCAAGTATTTTCAAACTCCTGATATTATACAAAGTTCAGTACAGAGACCTCACAGTCTAGAAAGACCTTCCTTTACTTTAGATTGGTTTGTATTTTTCCAGTTCAAAAATTTGGACCTAAAAGTAGTGAGGCTGCATAATGGAACTGATAAAAATTCAGTCCAGTACAGAATCTAAGAAAATTCTGTGATAATGCAACCTTCACAGCTGAAAAAAACATTTCATACATCTGTTAGATTCATTCTAGGGGAACTACAGTTTCCACAAAACTCATCATAGGTTAGCAGAGCACAGTATCATCACAGCCTGTAAAATAATCAAGCTTTTAGCTTTTGAACATCACAGCCTACACTGTGATCATTTTAAATTGCATCAAAATACCCTGTTAGCGCTACCAGTTTTATTTCACATAGAAAGTGTGGAAAACATCTTTAACTAAGTCATTTTTTTGTGTTTATTAGAGTAGGTGACAAAGAAACAGTCCTTGCTTAGAGACCTACAGCATCTTTAAAATATCCATCAACATCTCAGCCTATTTTGAATCACCGTGTGTCCTCCAGGATATAACTCATCACAAGTTACTGAACTTTTGAAGTTAGACCCTATTTGCTTCTTAGCTAGGCAACCAACCAAATGTTCTGGAAGTGCTGGGTTTGCCTCACATGTCAGGAACATGACGCAGTCTCCTTAGTGTGTCTGGTGATTCTTGTGGCAGGTACTGACATTTAACAGCAGGACTGTTGTCAGCTCCAGCATTCAACTCTTAGCAGGAAAAGGTCAGGTTGATATTGTTCAATGTGTTATGGCAGTGTGTGACAAAAAGCATCTGTGTCTTTAGAGTTTTTATTTTTCTAATCAGCTGGGTCAAGACCATTTGTTAGTGCTGTTGGGTACGTAGAAGGTGGAGACCTGAACAGAAGGTTACTATCCTCACAAAAAGAAGTGAGTGGGAATGGTTTGTTTACCATCACTGGCTGATGGGAAGGAAAGTTCATATGTCACAGTTCTCCTTACATCTCCCATTTTGTAATTTCCTATGTGATTCTCAAAATTCAGTGCAAATAATCTTGCAAGCACTCACTCAATCATGCACATCATCAGCCTTTTTATTTAGTGGCAATCAGCCATTGTCCAAGAAGGGGTGGCAGGCTTGCCAGTACCTGCTAAGCGAAGAAAATATGTGTTTAGGAATTGAGGTGCATTAAATAGTGCCAAGGTGTGTTTTTAAAGTTTTAGGTGTACAGGACGCACCACTTGAGCAGATGGCCACAGTGCAGGGATAATATAACTCACACAGCAGAGCCAGTCAGTTTGGTGTGTTGGCCACTGCAGACCCACAGCTGTCCATGGTACATGGTCCTGCCACAGAGAAATGGCTGAGGAGGCAAAATGACAGAGCAGGCATTGCCTTTGGTTCAGCTGCAGAGTGGTCCTGTGCTCCCATGAACCTGAGGCCATTCCCTGTGGTGTTGGAGAAGGGCAGCAGTGAACTGTCAGTGTCCACACAGCCATGCACCTCTCCTCCAGTACATCCACAGAGGGAAGTGGGGTCTGGCACAAGGTCTCTTTTTAAATAGAAATTGGCTTAAGATTTTTGTCATCTTCTCTGTTTAAACTGAGAGAGTTATGTCAGAATTTGAGATGTGGAGAGGAACACATAGTGAAAGGAAAAAATAAATGGGGAAAAACAGAAGTATTGGATAGAAGTGAGGACAGGGGGAAGTAAAAGAACATCCAGTTTCCATTTCTTTCAAAGGCCAGAGATATATTCCCATCTGTCTTTTGTTGCTCTGTCTCCTTTTCTCACTCCTATTTTCCTTCATCTCTTCCCCGCTAGCAGCAGTGACAGCTTTGAAATAACTATAAAAAGGGTTACGTAAATAATTCCTTCTGTTTTGCTTGAACTGTACATTAAAGAAATAGAAAAACCAGTTTCTCAATGTCATTGCTAAGTGGATTACTGATATATTATTACTTTGATTGACATGTTGGCTGGGGAAAAATAAAAAAATCATTTTAATTTTCTTAATATTATGATTTTCTTTTCTGGCTGCAATGTCTTCATTTCAAGGCAATAGAATCATTTTAGATATCTACATTTTAATTGAGTTGTCCTATAAGAGAGATTTACAGTTGTTTTAATTTTCTCTTTCAGGTAGTTTTCCAGACATTGCAACTCTCTGCAGAAGCAAAAGTTGATACATATAACCCTGAGTTATTTATAATTGGAGAGAATACCCTAACTGTAAGTGATAGTTAAGTATAGTTTTTCAAATTCTCTACCTTTGACTGTATTAAAGGGATAGTATTTAATTTGCAATGTCCTTTAGGAGTACATAGCAACTTGATTTTGTTGAACTAATGTATCCTTCTGACTATATACAACTCCCTTAAGTTATTAAAATGTTTTTATTTCATCCCACTGCTATATAAACCAGACATAGTTAAAACCTGTAGGTCTCAAATAAATTGTAGAACTCTGAGAAAAAGTCAGCTAGAAATTTCTTAAATTCAGATAGCTTTCTGTTCATGAAAAGATCAAATTTGGACTTCTTGCTGCAATGTAATTAATTGTTATATGAGCTCTGGGAAACATATTCACAAATCTGATTTGTAGTCTTACTTCTATAAGTGTATATGGTTTGATGTTTCTACACAAATGTTTGGCAAAGGTCTCCAGAAAATAATCTCATTTTTAAAGGAATGTGGAATATTTTAGCATTTGGAATAGCTGTCATATGGACAATGTGGACAATCTCAAGAGAAGTCTCTATACCCACTGCTTTATCAGTACAGAATTCTTCTTCCAAGCTTTCTATTTCCTATGTAAAAACAATGGAAGAATACAGTAGCACTGTGGTACTGTGGTAATAAAAAAGGACTCCTTACTCTCTTAGTCTGTCTTGAGAGGAATACCCTTCCATTTGCAGTACTTATTTCAGATTTATTTTTACAGGACTTAATAGCCTGTTTTATCCATACAATAACCATGGTCATTCAAGAGCAAAATGCAAATTAGTAAATGAGCCAAGTATCTGTAAGAATGTGCAGCATAGCCCATTCACAGCCAATACAGAATCCAACTAAATGTACACAAAAGCAGTTGCAGATTGATCGTTCTTATTCTGTGATACGATCATCATCCAATACCATTTTTAATCAGTGGTTTTCCATGGATCACTCTGTTTCTTGTGAAGGACCTCTAAACAGGCCATTTTGTAATCAGGAAAACCTCCAGTGCCTGAAGAACAAAGGCAGTATGTTTCCACAGAAAAAATTACATGCCAGTATTTGAAGTGTTCTGAGTGCTTCAGTTTGGCATGGTATTATTTCTATTAGGAGATGAAACTCATTACTATACAATGCAAATATTCCAGGCTTCTTAGGTAACACGTAAACCATATATTAGTAAGTATTTTTCCATGGTTCTGCCAAATCTACATTACCAGAAGTTCTGTTGGCAAATTTCAGGAAAACTAGAATTTAATTATTCAAATGATAGTTGACAAATAAAAGTTAATTCCTCCCCCAGCCATTGACACATGTACAGCTGGGACTTTTATACCTTTGGGGCAGCAGCTGAACAGACCTTGAAAGTTACCCACAGGGTTCCTAGGAAACAAAGTGGCTTTTGGTGACATCCAGCCTGATCTTTACTCCAAGACCTATTGCCCTGTGAGAAGACTTGGTAAATGTGGCAGTTTGTGGAGGTACAGTCTCCCTAAAGCAGACAGTTTGACAATGGGAGTCAGTACCCAGCACTGCACTTACTTCTTGTCAGGCCAACAGCGATACCCAGTCTGCTCTTCACACTTCCTTGGGAACAGGACAAAGCAGAAGCAAACAGAGCTTATTTCCCTACTTCCCCTGTTAATTTAGGCGGATGTGCTAGGATTCATCCAACTTAATACCTGCACTAGTCATCCACATTCTATAAACTCCAGTCTATAGAAAGAACAGGTATTTCTGAAATGCCGTTCATTTCATCCTAAAGATGATCCTGAAAATAACTAGGGTGAATTAGGCTCTTAAAAAAGCCTATCCTCCTTTGGGAGTCAGGGAACCATGTTGTAGATATAACAATAGGTGAGCTGAATCCCAGTCTCATGGTGTCTTATTGACCACAGTTTAACTTCACGAAAGATAATTTGTTCTTAAGCATCAATTTTTCTTTCCAATTGTGCCACTTTACTGTTAATCTAATGCAGAAAGCATTACTAGGCAAACTGTATATATGAAATTCGCTTTTTACATTGGATGAACTGGGTTGTTGTTTAGCCAGATAAATTATTATTGCCTTATGATGCTATGTGGGGAAGCTGCTTAGGTATTTTTACGTAAGAGCTTTCACATTTTTTCCACGTTGGAAAGGACTGCCAGCTGGAGGCCAGAATGTCAACCTGCTAGAATCATCATTATGGCCATTCAGTTAAAAAATACACAAAACAATCCTGCCTTGGTGAAATGAATACACATAACCACACCTAGCACAACACTAGAGCCTTCCAACAGAAATGACTTAAATCACTGAAATGTCAGTCCAGTGCAAGTTTCCCAGAAAGCTTAATATTAAATTACTCCAGACAAATGCACTGAACAACCACCCTGAGAAAACAAACCAGTGTGACTTGTTTTATCATGTTTCAGGAAGGAAAAAAACTTTTAGCTAACTGAGTGTTGTTCCAAAATTAAATCAAAAAATTTGACAGTTCATAAATATTACAGCAATGTCTCCCCAAGAAACTCTGTTATATGTAATTATATATTTGGTTATACCTAATCCAGCTAGATAGGGTATCACCTGAAAACTAAGTTCCAGACACTTCTGGGAGCTCTCTGCTAGTGCTTGTGGTTCAGGAAATGTAGGTGTGCTAGAGGTGCTCCTGTTTGACCCATTACATCTTGCAGCAAATTCATGCAGCTGACCCAGGAGAACATAGAACATAGATAATGTCAGGTCATTAGTGGTTTCATAGAAGGCAGGAACAGCAGGCAAAGGAGACTGAGGTACCTGCCCAGCAGGAGGTTTGGAATTTCAGCAGATGTGATGGTGTCTGGCCTCAGTGATTAGTACTGCCTCCTACAGCTGCCCAGCACAGATAACAGGCTCTGATAATGCTTGGTGAAAGGTAGTGCTTCTCCAGCAATCTGATTTTGGGGCTGTACACCAGGCTATTCCCCATCTTCATGTTAAACATGGCTGGTTTACAGAGTGATGATGTGTGGAGCCTCTGAAAGGCCTCCTGTTAATGGAGAGGCAGCTGGCAGGAGAGAGTGATTCCCTGCCTGTTATCCATGGCCAAGTGACGAGGGCCTTTAATCCTTAGCTGGCATTGCTGTGTGCCACAGTGCAACCAGGCACCCAGCAAAGGGCTTGAAAGGGCTGGAATTGCTTGGTGTGTTCCAGTCATTGATCCTGGAATATATGCAGTCCAGGCATTCTTGGTCTTTGGTTTACAAATCCTACCTCATTTGCAGTTAACATTAACACCTAAGACACAATCTCTTTGCTTTCAGATCCCAGTTACAATAATGAAGCCGGATGAGAAAGCTGAGGTACCAGTAGGTGTTGTGATTGGCAGCATATTGGCTGGACTCCTCTTGCTGTTGGTACTGGTTGCTGTTTTGTGGAAAGTAAGTAGGTACCTATACTCTTAAAACCAGAAAGAGATCAATATATTTGGGCTATTTTCTTTGGAATCTCTCTTCTCTAGTATGAAACAGAACCACATCTGCAGTTTGGTGGTATGAATTATACTGCATTGACATTACACCCACGACATATTTTAGAAAGGTTTATGAAATAGGTTGTCACAGAAACCAGTAACATGAAGATGATAAATGAACTGCCAATCATTCAAAACAGGGGCTGTGCCATTTACTTTTTTCCTTTTGACACTGTCTGCCTCTTTCTGTAATAACCAAGCAGGGCTCTGAACATCCACAATATTCCCAGTGGACAATGGTGGGACAAGGTGTGAGAGGACATATATTGAACAGACAAAAGAACAGACAAAAGAAAAGGCAAGGGCAAAAACTGAATTACAAAGGTCACATAGAAATAGGGGAAAGTTTTTCTGTGTGCCAGAGCATTGGTGTTTGAAGTGTTCCTTGGCACACCAGGGCATCAAGAAAATGTCAGCACTGCTGCTCTAGCCTTTAGTTGCACCAGCCAGGAGCTTAGGGCCCACCTCCTTTAATTTTAGAGGCAGGAATTGTCTACAAATCAAACTCTAGAGTGTATGCATGCACGCATGCATTTCTACCATCACAGTATTTAGTTTTGCTGAGAAATTAATTATCAATGACTGACTGCAACATGGTGTTATTTTAACTTCTCACAGCTTGGCTTCTTCAAGAGACAGTACGAGAAAATGACTCAGGATATAGAAGATGTCGATGAAATTGCAGAACTCACAAAGGATAAAGACTGAAGATGAGTTATGTTGATAAAGAGGAGATCTGAGCCACCAATAGTAGTTGTGATCAGTCAGTTCTTCAGCTGGAGTGCCTTAAAGCTTAGTAACATTTAAACATTTTTAATGAAAGTGTCTTTATAGATGAAAATATTTTACAGATTCTACTCTATTGTAAGAGTAACTGCAGGACAGTTTGGTTTTTTCAGAAATGATTTATAGTGCCTTTTCTTGTAAATTTTTGCCTTTCAAACAAACTTAACCCTTAGAACTGGCAGGTCCGGAGTATACAGTAACATACTGTTCCAGCAACCCTTCTCTTGATCCACTGCAGAGTGAAACAGAAGAATTTATTCCAGATTATTGTGGAACAGCATCAGTTGGTAATTTAGCTGACAAGTACCACATGTGTTAAAGGACATTTTCTATTAAGCTGATGATGAATGTGTGGTGAATACTGCTTCCAGACTGGAAGAAGAAAAGTAATTTTTTCATTGACTAGCTCCATCCTTATTGTTTTAGAAAAATAATTTCCACCAGCAAACCTTTGCTCTAACTAATCTATAAACTGGAAACTGTGTATGATGATGTCTGGATGCTACAGGACAACTGGTTGGGCAAAGTTTTCTAAAAATTCACCGTATTTCTTGCACTAAGGTCACAACTAAATTACTGAAGGATATTGTTTTGGGGAAATAGTGCCAAATAGTATGTATAACTGTCTTTTGCATACTTTTTCCCCAAGAAGAAAACACAATTTTCATAATCATTTACAGCACGTTCTCTGCAATGTTGTTACTCATTTTCATCTTGAGAAGCACTACCACTACTGTTATGCTGGCCTTTACACTCTCGGTGCCTCTGATATCAGTTTGGCTTTTGACATAAATGGAAAAGATAGTCAAGATCTTGCCTTTAATTCTTTACTGAAAGATTTTGCAAGACTAAGAGCATAAAGGGGATAGCTGACTGAGGAATTATGCACGTTACAAAAGGGGATAGTAAAGATCTAAGCTCTCTAAAATGTTTACTGCACTTACTTCTTTAGCATCTCAGCACCCTCCAGGAGACCAAAGTTCAGTACAACCTCCTTACCTGTCACTTTTTTTTTTGGTCCCACCTGTTCATGTCTTGATGAAGTTAACTTATGTTTTTTACCGTGAAGTACTGTAGTGCTCTGGAATGAGCTCTAAGCACAACACTTGGGTGACTTTGTGTTGGTTACACACCTCAAGTTTATCACATGCTGTTACGCTGCCTGGTTATAGTGAAAGCTCAGTCTTATAAAGGCCCGTACTGTAAGACTGGTAACAGTCAGGGGAATTGGCCTTTTGGCTGCCTTTCTCTCTCATGCCTGGTGGTTACAATTGATTGTGAGAGAAGACATTTTTTGTATGTATGCTGCCATGCAAGTGAGATTGTTTCCAACTTGAGGTGATTTATTTGAAGAGTAAAACATGCAAATGTGCCTGATTGAGAACACAAAGTCATGGTTTCTTCCCCGCAAAGCTGGATTGTAATTATGCTTAGGCACTTCTCCATTATTTTCTGAGGGACTAGGCTTAAGCACGTTTGAAAGTTTTACTCAGTCTTTTTTAATAGCTAATCAGTCAAAAGCCAACCATCTCTTTGGCAAATAACAGCTTCATTTGCAGCGACAGCTGGATTATGCTCAGTGTAGTTTTATATGTGTTTTAAATTTATTTTCTATCTACGAAATGTTATGTTTTGGGATGTTTTGTTGGGTTTTTTTAACATTCTGAAAAACAATTCAGATTCTTATATCAATTATCAAACAAGATTCTTGCCATTAGCAGAGCCTGTGACCAAAATAAGTGTTTAAAAAGTGGGGGAAAAAATAGCAGTTGCATAAATCTAAAGAATAAGCTCCTGATTTCTAATTATAAACTTTGAGGGCAAATGCTCTGAGAGTAAAAATAAAAAATTTGTCTGCCTTAATTCTTATATAAACTTGTGCAGAAAAAACTAACTCCTACTGCCATGTATGTGGGAAGTTCCTACATAATCAGAGTCATGCACTCCAGAGCAGAGGGGGAATTTCACAACACACCAGATGGTAGAATCTTCAATTTCTGGTGCTGCCTACAAGGGCAATTCAGGCATTGACCCAGATTTCCTTCTTCTGCCTTTGGTGGGAGGTACAGGTCAATATCCAATAAGCAACTTCTTTGGGAATTTAACAGTTTACCAATTAGGTAGCAATGATTCAATTCACTAATCTTCACTGGGCTGTATTTTGGCATGGGACAACATGATTCTCCTTCCCAGCCTGGACACAATACTTCTTTTCCAAAATAAAGGGGAGACATAGCAAGGGGTAAGGCGTTTGTATCCTAACCACTCCAAGTTACTAATTTTCTTTTACAATTAATACTTAAATGGATAAATCCGTTTTTGTAATGAGTGAGTCTATTGCACTTTTAAGTTGGCACAGCCGCAAATAATACTGGAAATATTATGTATATTTTGTATTGTGTGCAAGGGTTTGGTTTGTTTTTTTTAAAATTTTCTTTTTTAAAGCAGCATGTTTTAAATACTCTAAAATTTTGATCTTCAGCATGTACTTCTGTTTGTGCTTGCAGCAAGAAAAGTCAGCAATACCTTCAGCAAACTCAAGTTGTACCTGATTCTGGTCTTGAAATCTAGCTGCTGATTTCCTGAAGTACTAGAATCAAGTCCAAAATCTGAGTTGGTTTCATATGAGCCTATGTATAAATCTGGGATGTACAAGAGAGTTTATAATAAAGTTGACTTCTAAAAGCTAGCATGTAAGCTCTATGGGAGCAGGGACTATATCACTGTGGTGGCCTGTCTGAGGGCCTAACAGCATTACTGCAATAAAACCCAAGACTACTGCTGAACACAGACTCATTTATTTTTAAACAGCACCCTAAAGAGAAGCAATGCTACTGAAAAACCACTGCATAAAATGGGGCCAACTATGTTTATCCCAGTAGCACACGGTGAGAACCCTAAGGGAATGACTCTGCTGGGTGGACAAAGACGCTGTACTTGAAGTCTTGTAGATCACAGTCAGGAGTGTAACACTACCAGTAAGCTGTACTGTAACCCAGCTCACACTAGTGCAAAGTATTTGGAAAGCTCTGAGTAGATGGTGTTACGTTACCATGGCCATAGGCCTTCCTATAAACATGGGCTTATCATCACTGGTATCTAAAATTACATTTTCTGGCAGTCTCTGTACTTTATTTACAAAACTGGTCAGCAGTAGCATGTCATGACTCTGGCTCCCACTACACCTTGGAAAAGCTGAATTCGACTTTTCAGTAGGAACAGTGTGGCAAAAGAAAAGAGGAAAGAACTTGGCTATGAATAGAAAGATGACAGGAAGATAATGTTATTAGAAACTACCACCTGAAAACTACACAATTTCACAGAGCTTTCTGATTTCCACTTTCAACTCGTCCATACTTTTAACAGTGGTACATAAGATAGGCTACCAATTTTAACACTTCCATCATAAAATACCAGAGGAACCTAATCTTAAGGCACAAAATTCTATCATTCACCAAGTTTCCGTGTTTTGCAGGATTGTAAGTCAGATTCCTTATATACTGACCTATGTACGTGCTGGTTTTGACTGGGCAGAGGTACATTTCTTGATAGTAGCTAGTATGGGACTGTATTTTGGATTTGTGCTGGAAATTGTTGAAAACACAGGGATGTTTTATCTATCACTAAGCAATGCTCAGAGGTTCAAGGTTCAAGCTTTTCTGCTCTTCACCCCAGCTCACCAGCAAGGAGGCTGGGGGGCACAGGAAGGTGACAGAGGTGCGACAACTGCCCACAGCTGCCCACAGGCATTCGCAGTGTTTGGTGTTTGTCTTCCCAAGCCACTGTCTCATGCAGAGGAACTCTGCTTTCCTGGGGCTGACCCAGCCTGCCTGCTGATGGGAAGTGGTGACTGCATTCCTCGTGTTGCTTTGCTTGAATGAGCAGTTTTTACTTTCTCTATTAAACTGTCTTTTATCTCAACCCATGAGATTTCTCACTTTTATTCTTCCTGTTCTCTCCCCCATTCCACGAGTGGCAGAGTGAAAGAATTGCTGAGCGGGGCTGAGTTGCTGACTGGGGTTAAAGCACATTCAAAACTGAACTACAACAAAAGCTTGCAAATTAAAGACCAAAAAAAGTGAAGGGATGAAAATGCATCTCAAAATCTATAGCTAACTGCCTCAATTTTCTATTTCCTCTGAAAGTAAATTAAGTGTACATTTTCACAGCTTTAGAAAAGTTGAGTCCTATATTTTAAGGGAACATTTCTGTTCTCAGTTAATTGGTCTATTATTTGTATGTAATCACAGGCTTTAGTATGCTAGCAGTTTTTAAAACGTACTTGCCTCTTAAAATAGTCAAAATGGAACTTTTATAAAAAGAACTGCCATTAAAAATACATCAGGATGCTAAGTTTTGTAACACTTGATAAGATCAAATTTTACACTGTGTTTTTCAAAAAACAGGCCTAAGGTACTCAAAGAAACAGGTAATTTATAGTCATCAGCCTATTCTGAACTCTTTTCAACCACCTCCATGGGACATTTAATTGCACTTAATGCTCAAGACTATTACTCACAGCATTTTAAGAGGGAAAGGGCAGCACTGTCTGTTTTAACATACAATTTGTCAATAATTAGATTTACCAGTCCTTTCTTTTTAATCCTTCTGAAACAACAAATGAATGTGCTACTCCATAAAACTACAATTTACTTGGAGCAGCTGTGTATAAAGTGAGCAGAGAGAAAGGCCAGAAACCTAGTTCAAAGTTGAGCAATCTCAAGGCTCCATTCCTGAGCGCAGCAGTGGCACTCTCAGGCAGCAGCCGGAGCGAGGGCCTGCGTTTCCCAGCACAGCCAGCACCTGAGCGGGCTGGGAGCCGACCTCCAGCTCAGCCTTCTCTCGGCTGCCATCTCCTGGGTAGGCGCCTTGCAAAACAAACCCCTTCCTCCCCTGCCCGTCACTCCATGACAATCCATCAGTTACTGTTTTCATCGTAAGCATCAGGCTGAGCTTCTCTTGAGAACAGAGCACAATGCTCAAAATCAGGAAAGGAAACTCTTAAAATCAATCAGTGCTGGTATATGGATGTTCAGCCAGAAAAAGGGGTGGATCAGTGTATTCAAATGTTGCCAGCCAAGACCAAGGCATCTTCTCAAGGACAAATTATCACTCTGAAGACACGCACTTCCACAGACAGCTCTCATCTGGCAGATCTCTACAGGAATCACATGGTGACCCTCTGGGTCTGCAGCATTTGTTTCTGGGAACATCCCTCTGTACCAGGGCCACCAACTCGACACAGCTGGTCTCATGGAGGTGGGATTACCCTTCCCTATGGAAAAGGAAGAGAAGCAGCTGGACTCATTCTAGAAAGCTAGGTCTTCCTTGTAGATAGACAGATCTGCAGCTGTCTATCATCCCACTCAATGGACCTCTCCTTACCACAGAGTAGCCCTCATCCAGCACTGCAGTTCTGCATGTGTGGACAGCAGGACATGCACAGCCTAACACACAGTGAGACACAGCTGGGATTCATCCCCTGGTCTGGCAATTTGGAAACACTTCTGGGGCACTTCAGACACAGCTTAAGTATTTATCTCAGAACACAGTGATCTGCCCTCTTATGACAATACTGCCCTAGCAGAGAGGGTAGCCCTACAGAGGGAGACAGAACACTTGAGTTCAGAGCATGGACTTAAATTGCAGTGATACATTTTACCTCTAATTTCCACACTATCCCTCCCAGAGACATTTCCATTTCGCTTTTACATGCCAGCTGAAGAACCCAAAGTTACACAAGACCGATACATCATTGTTCTAGAACAAAGCAGTACTTGCCTCATGCACAGCTAGGGACAAAAAAATGACATTTCATTGTCTTTACCATGGCAGCATACACACATTGTAACACTCAGCTGTGACTCAGTACAGCATCTCTTCCATTCATTGTTCCTGGTCACTGTGGGGAAGTACACAATTATTCTCTCTTCTTTTCTGCAGCCTCCTTCCCAGCTGCATTGCTGATGGGGAAGGTGCACTTAAGGTCACCCTGGAGAAATCTTCCAGGAGACTGCAGTGCTAGAAAGGCACTAAAGAGACACTACTGCAACTCAGGAATTGCCCTGATCATGAGTCCCAAGTAGAATTAACTGATTTAAATACCACTATTTTTCTGTATCAGAGCACAGCACTAGTTTCCACAGCACTAGAGGAAGCACTGCATAGATTTTACTTCATTCATAAACTATCCACTGAAAAACAAGATAAATATTTATTTTGGTGAAATTAATATACTAATTAGTTGCATGGTAACAGCAAACATGAACATGGGAAAATGAACACCAAATATGAAAAAGTTCATGTATTTCTTTCTCTTCTAAAGTGAAAAATAATTCTTTCACAGAGCAAGTGATTGTGCTCAGTACAATTCTGTACAATTCCTGGTAAAAATTACATTCAAACAGCAGAGGGCTTCTCTCCAACCTCCAAAACAAAGGAAAACTCAGTCTTGTACTTCACTAGCTCTGCCTAGATAATAGGGCCCACATGGTTTGTGGAGTGTGTATCTGCAAGCAAGCAACAAGCAGCTGCTGTCCTGCAGAGGAAGGACTGAGTCCTGCTGTGGAAAGCACATCAAGGAGTTAATAAGCACAGTTTAAATATGTTTCTACCTGAAACTCTGTGTTTCCTTACAATTCACTTAATTCAGATATAGTAACTAAGTATTAAAAGTGGCTAAAATATCTGCGGGATGAAAAGATTATCACCTACTTTCCCCATTTTGCAGCTAGAAGTTGTTAGTAGATTTTTGCTGTAGGCACCATTAAATGCAAAATACAGCTGAGGCTACACTAGTGTGTGATACAATGATTATAGAATCAAAGACTGGTTTGGGTTGGAACGGACCTTAGAGATCATCTAGTTGCAACCCCACTGCTGGGACACCTTCCACTCGACCAGGTTACTTAGAGCCCCATCCAACCCGGCCTTGAACATTTCCAGGAATAGGGAATCCACAGCTTTTTTGGGCAGCCTGTGCCAGTGCCTCACCACTCTCACAGTAAAGAATTTCTTCCTAGTATCTGATCTAAACCTACCCACACTTCAGCTTAAAGCCATTCCCCCTTGTTCTGTCACTAATGTTGTAGTGAAAATTCCCCCCAAACTTCTTGTAAGGTCCCTTTAGGTACTGAACAATGATTTAAGGTTTCCGTGGAGCTTTCTGCAAGCTGAACAACTTCAGCTCTCAGCCTGTCTTCATAGGAGAGGTGTTCTAGTCCTCTGATGAACCTCGTGGCCCTCCTCTGGACTCATTCCAACAAAGCCCTCATCCTTCCTGCATTGAGGCCTCCAGAANTTCCTGCATTGAGGGCTCCAGAATAGGATGCAGTGCTCCAGGGGGGGCTCCTGAGGGCACAGCAGAGGAGCAGAATCAAACCCTTGGACCTGCTGGTCCCACTGCTTTTGATGCAGCCCAGGACAGAGACAGCTTTCTGGGCTGCAAGTGCACGTTGCCAGCTGATATTGAGCTTTTTGTTCACAAACACCCTCAAGGGTTTCTCCCCAGGGCTAGTCCTGATCCATTCTCCCTCCAGCTTCTGTATGTGCTTGGGACTGCTCTGACTCAGGAGCATGACCTTGCACCTCGAATATAAATATATATATATATGATTATATATGATATAGGAACATATATATAAGCAAGTGAGCAAATAATTTTGCATTACCTTGTTTCCCTTCGGTTGTATCTACCTTATCTACACTCATAATGATGACTAGATAAAACTGCCTCTCAGCATTAGCAGAAATGCCACACACATTGCAGAAGTACCATACACAATGGGACCTCAAACTCTTAACATCTATATACTACCATGGCATAGCAGGATAAAAAATAAAATTAACTTGCTCAGACTGGTAACCTGTTATTTCCAGTGAAACCCAGGCATATTATGTCAGTTCATTTAACTAGTTTCCAAGAAAGCAACAAGAGAAAAACTGCAGTAAGATTAAATCTTAAATGTGAATATAAATGCATACATGAATTGTAGTAGGTTCAATAAACTCCCTTTTCTTTGAAAAACTACTCCATTTGATGACTTTTAATCCCTACACATATAAAGTCTAATTACTGAAGCTAATTAAACTATAGTTGTGTCTTTGTACCTGGTCTGGGTTTTTTCTCTGCAGCACCACACAACTACACAACCAAAAAGTCACCTTCAAAATACTGTCTAGACACCACTAAGTAGTTACAGATTGATGTGTTACTGCTGAGGCAAATTTTTTTGCTGGTAGAATATTACCTTTAACTTTGAATCAATCTCTATCCATATTTTTTTAATGAAATGGACTTGTAACATCAGGTGCACAGTAAAAATCTTTCTGTGAGACAGAGCTACTGGAATATAAGTACTACCCAAGAGTTAATAACTCTGGGGTATAGTTTATATTTCCTTCTCTGTCTGTACTAAAATAGTTCATCTACTTCAAGTAGCTTTAATGTTACAAGAATGTCAAAAGAGCATAAAGCTTGCAAACTAAGTCTGCAGTCATATAAAATTAAACCTCTCTGGACTTTAAGATTAAAAAAACTCAATCGTCCTGTGGTGACCTCCCATGCAGACAGAGAATACAGACTACCAAGGTAAAAGCATTAAAACAGCATTTATCAGAGAGTAGTTCAAACACCTTGGAACAAAGAATTTCTGGGGAGATTCTTTTACAAACTGACTCCATGTTAAAATGCACAAAAAGGCAATTCCAAAGGAAAGTCAAGAACACGTACAATCCCTAATTAATACTCATTCGTTTAACTCAGTCCAAACTAAATTATTGAGATTGAAGCTTCTGTTAGAATTGTTTAGAAACACAGAGATATTCTGTAAAAATTCAAAGGCAAATATGCTCATAAGGAAGAGTAACACTTTATTTTCAAAAGAGTACAATTATTTTTCTGAATTTGCCCAAAAGCATTCCTTGTTTTCTTTCCAAGAATATTCATCCTCATAAATCTCCTGTAATATAAACAAAGAATGGGAAATGTTGTGAGTCTGCTACATACAGCTACAAACCAGGACAAATAACTCAATAGCCATCCCACTATTATTTACTGATCACAACAGGACTGCACAGCACTTGGCTGGCAAGCAGAAGAGAGGGCAGCACCCTTAGAACATACGGACTCAGGCTGATCCCCACTGAATTTAAAAGGGCCCACCTATGCTGAAGTCAATTCAACAAAGAGATCTAGAAGAAATTATGTAATAGCTGTGGAATACACAGCATTCCTGCTGTGACATTAACCTACTGTACCATCATTTTGAGATGAAAATGTAGATGTTACAAAATGTCAATATTAAAATAAAAATTACATTAATACACTAAATATGCTACTAATAGATCTTAAGGACAGACTGGATTACCCAGCTGCAGTCCAGTCCTAAGCAGCAAATTCTGAGTCCCTGGTTATTCATTCTGAGAGAACTTCTGTCTCCTCAAGGTATCGGAAAAGTGGAGTAATGTGGAGAATATCACTATTAAACACAAGCCAAGTTCTGCCAGGGAGAGAAGGCAGGAATAATGCTCCTTACTTGCAACAGTGAGGCTCTTTCTGGGCTTGTTTTCCACACACTGTTGTGTGCCTATACTAGCTTTGGGACTTCTGCTCATCCCTTCATTGTGTGCTGTTGCCTAGTGTTTAGTGTTTTCTCATGGCCATAGCAATGAGGAGAAAAGAGAAAGGCAAGAAATGCTCCTTTTACTTGCAGACTGCAATACAGTCCAAAGCAAAGCAGTCTCAAATTCTTCCACAAGCCTGTGCAGAGTCGAGTTTTGCTACTCAAAAGAAGAGAGCTCAGGCCTCCTTTGCTTTCAACCTAGGACAGCTTCAAAATAAACAGGAGCTAGATGGTACTGATAGAGGAGAACCTTCCAGATGTTCTACCTGCCACATACGAGCCTGGCTGCATTACAGGAGATTCTGGTGCTAGACACTGACAACCCATCAGGAGCAGCTGCAGCCTGTAATGCTGCTAAGGCAGCCCAGACGTTTAAGACCAGCATAAGCCTAAATTTGATTTTGTCCCCAAACATACCTTTTTCCATATTGGGACAGATGCTTTTAAGGTATTGATGCAGTACATTACAGCTTCAAGGGATTCTGCTCTGTGTGGAGAGGAGACTGCAATAATTACACTTGCCTCAGTTATTGGAACCACACTAGGGAGAGAAGAGGAACAACAGCAGCTTTAGCTAACACTTAACATCAAGAGCACCCAGAAGTTGTAGCCATGTCACGTCAGTATTCTGGCCACATGCTCTCTTGACTCATTCATACTGAGCAAGTGTCAAACCACATCCAAAAGATTATATACTTTTTAAAAGAAAGAAAACCACAACCAAAATCAGTACCATATGTTAGAATTCCACACTTTAGCATAAATAAACCCACCAGACATAGGCTTTTTTCTTCCATTCTTTCTTATTTTAAAATTAAGCCTATGGAATTAAGAGAGGGAAATTATTAACTTGCAACAATGCATAGAAACTCACTGGAAGCTGGTTTAATAATGAACAGTAAACAAGTTAGAACAGCCAGTTCTTATCTAAAAACCTAAGAAATCATCTCGATTTGCACAAGAATTCAAGAAAGAAGAAATTAAGTGCCTCACACTACGCAGATTTTGTAATGAAACCAAATTTTGATGAATTCTGACTTTTAATGCTGAAGTTTCCTGCTTGGTGTGTGGTGTTAAACTTAACAGAAGCACAAAGTGCTGTGTTTCTCCTTGCAATTTTAGCATTCCCAAAATCTGCCTCCCAATCCTCCCTCTATAGTAAGACTCCTTCAGCACAGTCCATAGGAAGAAATCTCAGCCTAATTGCTTTGAGCTGCCTTCATGGCAGCTCATTTCTCTATTGACTATAGAGGAAATCTAGGAAAACTACCCCTCAGGCCTTGTATCTTACTTACCCTTGGCAATCACATCCCAAGTTCACTCAGGATTTCTGCAGCTCCTGCTAGTTTCAGCAAGAAATCTTCCCTGAACTGGGAAGGCCCAAGAGTATGCCAGACACTAGTATTCCATGTTTTGAATTTAAAGGAAAATACTTATCCAAGACTCAAGGAACAACAGGAGGTTCTCCCACAAGCATGGCCGGCAATTACAATGCCCCATAGCCTAACCTTTCAGACATTTTGTAGCACACATAGATTTAAATCTGATAATAAGAACATTCTGCAGCCCCTCAACAGGAGAAAGAAGAAAAAAATAAGGTGCTGCCAACTTCACACCTTTTAAAAATAAAGAACAAAATAAACCAACAGCCACCACTTCCCTGGAGAGAAATATCTCCCTTTTCAAAACTTCACATCAGCATGAAAGATCCTGCCCAGTTAAGCGTGAACTCTAGCAAAGCCTACCAATAAACACATTTTTGAAAACTAAATTTTTGAAACTTAGCTCCAGAGGAAGAGCTCTGCAGCCAGCTTTGCTGTGCTATGGTTTCTATGGAATTCCTGCACATTCTGCAACTACATAAGCACAGTTACTCCAGTTGCAGAAGAATGGGGTCTGGACATACATACCCAAGCCTGTGGTGCACTGCAATATGTTTGACTGAAGGCCATTTCTGTCTAACATCTCTGCAGATTTTCTTTATTTCAGTCTTTGCCATTGAAGTATATGCTTCATATTCTAAGTGAATCACTTTTTTTCCTTCAAAATTATTTCTTGTAGTACCTAAACAAAAATGATTTGTCAGTTACAAGCACTAACTAAATGAATATATATAATATCTTTATAATACACTTTATATATTATATTAATATGGAGTTAAAACCCAGGATCTTTTACTATGGTCAAAGTCAGCACTGTGCAAATATAAACAACCTCCCCAAATCATGGTTGCATAATGAGATTATTTGAACAAGATAAATCTTTACTATAGAAGGAAGAATTTAGTTTACACATCACACAGATCTCCAGCCCATAATGCCCAAGGCTGGGACATCTTCTGCAGTAACTGCTAAGGTGCTAAAATGGCATTTTTCCAAGTAATTTTTAAATGCCCAGTATTTAGGAGCCTAGTAGCACTAAGGTTTAAGCACAAACCAGTTTCACATTAAACACAGGACAGAGCTACCAGCCTGACCTTCACCAGCCCACTGCTAGGATAGAACTACAACTAAGACCTGAGTTACAGGACCATGCATACAGGTGTGGGCATTTGGTTGGCATAGCCACAATATTCCATTTCCACCCTGAACAAGTTGTATCGCAGGGGACAGGAGGACAACTCCCAGGCAGTTCTCTACTCCAGAGCTGCTGTTCTGTTCACCCCTACAACAGCCATACCAGCAAGAAAGCTTCACATCACTTTAGCCCATTGCAGCTGTTTAAGAGATGCCATGGTCCTGCTCTAATAATTCAGAACCTGTTTTCTAAACAAACTGGGCTCAGACCAGGAACAGATTCATCCGAGAACTACAAGCCAGGGATGTGGATAACCTAGGTTCCATTTATTAGACTATTAACATATTCAGAGACTTAGCTCACAAATATTAAACTCACCAATGAACAGAGACACTGCCCCACAGTACGGTGAAACAACCAGCTCTGACACTTCATCTACAGAGAGCTTTTCAGATTTGAGCTTGATAAAATCTTTTGGCACATCTTCGTTTTCTTCCATATCGCACTAGAAAAATTTAAATCAAACAGACTCTGTTGTTGCTCCTGGAGATACTAGCATCAGCCAACTGCTTTTTATCAAGTGCTGATGCTCCAACTTATGCACAACACAGGCACTATCTATTCACCCAAGAGACTAGTCTATGTATGAAATTCATCTCTCAGCAGCTTCACTGATAGAATATTAACTGCAAATAACAAGCAATGACTTGGTCTTATTGCATACATATTTCTTTCTGATAGGAATGTCTGGTACAGTGGGATGAAACTATAATTAGCCTGAGGTCCTGGTTTAACAGTACATTCAACCAGCACAGATCACTGTGTAGTGCTGATAAATCTGTGGTGATACTGTCAGCCTTTCCTACTTATGAAATCAAACAGTTTAAAACAGGGATTTCTGATAAACATGGATTAGAGTTCTAATCCCAAAGTTCACTATGCTCTCCAGGACACTCAGGACATACTGTCACTCTGTTCCAGACACACAGGAGACGCTTCTAACTTTTCGGAGTAAAAACCAGTCATCAGATCACCTAAGAATCAGAAGTATTTTGATCAGCAGCAACAGAACAAGCTGCAGTGAATAGATGAACTGGAACTTGAAAGCAGGCAAAGAAATGAAGCTATTCTAAAGACACATTTTTAACATCAACAAACTAACAAACTTTTTAAGCAGTAGTCAATTAGTTTTACTATATCATTTTAAAAAAAGTGGCAGGAAATTTTTCATTATTATCTTATTTAAGCAAGCCAAATTTCCATTGGTAGGAAGAAACGATCAGGAAAGAGTAACAAGGCCTAAAACCCAGACACAAAGCAATGCCTGACCTTTCTGTCAAATGTCTTCCATTTACTGCATACGTGTTAATCATTTACTGGTGCACTGCCTTATAGTTTCTGCTCAGCACAACTGCACTCTCCAGACGGAAACACAAGTTGGGTTCTCTCAAAAGAGCACTGGGGTGGAAGGGAGAGAATTGCAATCACATCTTCAAACCTAAACAAGAAAAGGTTCTTGTAACATCATACTGAATTCATGAGGTGTTTAAGCACAGGATTATACTCCAGAGAAACTAGGCAATAAGTGAAGTGATACCTACCTAACAGAACCTGGGCAGGTTCAGCCTCCACTAATTGGTGGGATGATGGCAACCTCGTCTCCAGGCTGCAGGACCAGGAGCTGATCTCCAAGAAGCACGTACTCCTGCCGAACAGCAAATACCACTTGATCCCGGATGACAGCAAGCCTGAGGGGGGGTGGAAAGAGCACAGATAAGTTTCCAAACAATGTTTGCATTTAACCATAAGATTTCATTAAACAGCAAACTGGTGCACAGTCTAGGGCAGCTGAAGTTAAAAAACACTGAGACTTACACAACTTGGCTTCCAAGACACTGTCAAAAATACAACAAACACTCACCTCCTAATCTTGGATTCTCTTGTAGTGGCTGAGAAGAAATGAGATCAGCACAATTTTCAGAAATTAGGACTTGGATTTGTCATAGTTCTATGTCAGAACAAATCACAGCATACCAGACCCACTTCAGAAGTTTACAATAAAAAAGTTGGTAACTCACAAGGCAGCAGCCATTCAATTTGGGATTAGAAGGAAATACTGTCTTGACGCAGTCCGGCTGGACTGGCACAATTTTCTTACACATCAAGAAGTATTGTGGTATGCTGTTCATGAGACCTCATGAAGATTCAGTGGTCAGAGAGTTGCTCTTGTGCTCAGACTTTATGAGGCTGTGGGTCTTTTGTACTTACAGGTCTGAAATCTGCTATGGACAACAAGTGGCCATAGAACTAAGAGAGCAAATGTGATGCATCCTCTGGCAGATCTTCTACATATTTTTTTATGTGAGATATTGCTGTGACAGTCCATAACACTGGATATCATGAGGTAGGGAATCATTTCCACAACTAAGTGCAATTACAAAGCAAGCATGAGGGCCATAGCAGTAAGACAGCAGAAAAAAGAATTGCATTTTACTTCAGATGGTGGAGCATGGTAACAGTTCTTGTTTGAGACTACAAAATCTGCCACAGCCAGCTCAGCTGTATTGCCTAGAAATAACTAAACAGACCAAAAGAGTACAAGTAAAAATCATCTTGTTTCCTACAAGCCCAATAGACAAAAGCAGTGAAGGCACAGGCTGAGCAAAACACAGTAGCACTGATTCAGAGAACAGACTGAAGGGAGGGATTGTATGAAAGCAAAGTAAGCCACCAAAGAACTGTGCACAACCATGAAAATGAAGTGCCCATTACAAGGACGGGCTCCAATTAAAGTCCCTTGCAAGCTAATTAGTTGGGGAAAATGGGTGGAACAGAAAAGCACTGTCAAGTACGCTCAAGCTGCAATTTGAATATCCATCAGCAATGTGAATAGAAGTCTGTGGTCAATGCCCTACAATTATATTGAGTTTTTCCAGAAAAGCTAGGAACAGAAGCATTTTTCAAGAAGGCCACTGTGAAGTAACTGCAAATGCAAATTGTACTGCCCCAAGTCATCATTCATAAAAAGACAAAGTTGACAATTATGGCAAAATGACCAACGGTGCTGCTGCTGCTTCTGACATAGACAAAAAGGCTGCAAAGTAAAATATACGCATTCCCTACTGCCTCTCGCACCCAAATACACTTCATTTCAATTCTCCATGAGGAAAAGGTCCCCGGTCCAGCATTTTGTGAAGAGTTTCTCACTTGAAAACAGATAGCAATGTTACATAGTTCATTTTTTTCATAGTGTTTGAAAGTATTTTACTAAAGAAGGGTTGTTCCTAAAGGAAGACTTGGACATCTAAGTCCAAAGTTATGGAAATTCCAGAGCATTGAGCACTAAATCCTGAGGACCACAACCTTTCTTATACCTTACTTTGTTTTTTTCCGCTGTCTCTCCCTTTAAAAGATGTTGCACCTTTGTCCATCAGACTCATTCTTGACAGGACAAAGCACCTTCACTCAGCTTTAAACAGAGTGAAACATAAACAGAGTGAAACAGAAACAACATTTCTGTTGACACCTCCAAGAGTACCAGTGCTGCAGAGGCCCTTTTAGCACACACAGTGCTTTTGCAGGACCAGACTCCTTATCAAATGCAACCAGCAGTGGTGTGGGTCTTTTTCAGAGCATTGAAGAGGCTGAACATGTTTGCTGTGTCAGGGCTGAGTGGCTGGAAGTTCCCTTCCTGACCTGCCTTACAGAGTGTGCCATAGGCTCAGACCAAAGTCTTACAGTACAGTTAATCACAGAATTAATTAAATTTGAAAAGCACTCTGAGATCATCAAGTTCAACCTATGACTGAGCATCACCATGTCAACTAGATCATGGCACAAAGTCCAATCTTTCCTTATAAACCTTCAAGGACAGTGACTCCACCACCTCCCTGGGCAGCCCATTCCAATGTCTAAGCATCCTTTCAATGAAGAACTTCTTACTAATGTCTAATCTAAGCACCTGAAAAAACCTGCATATTTATTTCTTATTTATTGTTCTGGCTGTGCTGGACCCCTCCTTGTGACATCTCACCTTCTCCACAGACTAATAATAGTAGTTTTCAGGTTACCACATCACAGCCCTCCTGGACAATGGGCCACGTGTACCTCTCAGGTCCAGTTTCGAGTACATCTCCTGTACCTGGGTTTTCCTTGTGTAAACATAATGTTACAACACTTCCAGCTGTGCAAAACACAAAACATTTGGTGAAGGTTGCCAAAAGAAAGAAACACCAAAAGGTGGTACTGTTTTTGTGCTGTGGAAGTACTGCTATGTGTTCCAACTGAATGCTAAACATCGAATTTGAATATAAAATTTAAAAAAAAAAATCCAACCAGGTTTCTTTGTGCACTTCAAGGGTAACTTGGTGCATACCTGGGGTGGACTTTGACGATCTCCTCCCAGAGCTGCAGAGAGGTGATCTCCCGTGGCACCGAGAGGGTCTCGCAGCGCAGCCCCGCCAGCTCCGCGCTCCTGGCGAAATAGAGCACCGAGACCTGCAGGGAACAAACAGCGCTCAGGGGCGCGGGGCCTGCCCAGGAAACCGCTCCCTAAACACCAGCACACAACCGGAACCAGACCGCCAAGGAAAGCTTTCCCAGGCTTTTCTCGATGCCAGTGGTCTCTGCCCCGTCTCTGCTGGCCCGGCTGTCAGCACAGCGGGGGAAGGCGGAGAAGGCGGGCGGCGGTG
>VZTB01000672.1:178058-190166 GCA_013397245.1 Thryothorus ludovicianus
GCGCTGCCGCTTTCGGCCGGGCAGCGCCGGCTCCTTCCCCGCGCGGGTGCTGGCGACGGTGGGGAAGGCTGGGGCTTTGCCCCAAATCTCAGGGTGCAGTGCTGGGGACGGCGCCTTTCGAGCCGGATTTTCAGGGACACTCGCAGCCCTGCGCGCATCGGGGTTACAGATGTTCGCAATTATGGGTCCACAGCCTTGCACGTGTTAAACATCTACTATATGCACAGGACAGGTATAGTTGGCGTGTAGAAGCCACGGATCCGTTTCAATGCTGACACAGGATTTCAGAGCTAGGGCCTGTTTCTCCCGTGCCTGCAGTATGTGAGCACGGAGGGGCGGGAGAGCGACACGGGCTGTGCAGAAAGCGCTGCCGAGTGTCCCACACGGCACAACTGTGCACCGAAACCATTCCTTGTGGGTGGCCAAGGTTATTTCTGTAGCGTTTGGTGACACTTGTAAGCTCACAACAGCAATGGAGGAGCTCCTCCAGGCAAACAAACCAAGGGGAAGTCCACTGATGTTACCAGTGTGGAGAAAATCAGGCCAAACGAGACAGAGGCGTCCTGCAAAAATCAACTTTACTCAAAATTAAGGTGATCCCACTGGGCATACCCATCTAGGGTCTCTCCAGTATTTAGCAGACACAGCCTCCATTTAGCCTAAATGCCCTTCTACTTTTCTCATTGGGTGGGGTACTAGGAAGATAGAACCTTTCACATCTGCGCACCTCCAACATGTACCCCCACACCCATTCTTCCAGAACATGATTGGTTCTTTCAGGTCATCTAGTCTTTTGTCAAAACGTGCACACCCAGGTGTTTATGGTCAGCAATTGTGTTTTGGGCTGGTGGTCATTGAATTGTTAATGTTGGAAAAGACCTCTGAGATCACTGAGTCCACTTGTTACCCCAGCTCCACTGTGTTCACCACTAGACCATATCACTGGGTGCCACATCCGCAGGTTTTTTGAACACTTCCAGGCTAGTGATTCCACCACTTTCCTAAGCAGCCTGTTCCAACCCCTTTGAATGAAGTAATTGTTCCTCATATACAAACTCCCTAGGAGCAACTTGAGGCCCTTTGCTCTTGTCCTATTACTTGTTACTTGGGAGAAGAAGCTGACCCCCACCTGGTTACAGCTTCCCTTCAGGCAGTTGTAGGTAGTGATAAGGTCTCCCCTGAGCCTCCTTTTCTCCAAGATAAACACCCCCAGCTCTCTCAGCTGCTCCTCACAGGATTTGTGCTCCACAGCCATCACCAGCTCTGTTGCTCAAGGACATCAATCCTTGCTGCATGCNAAAACAAACCTCTCAGCAAGCAACACTCAATAAAAAAAAAAAAAAAACTAAAGAAAGAAGGGAAAAAAAGCCCTCAAATAAAGAACTAGAAAGATAGCTGAGAAAGGAAGCAGACTTTCTGCGTAATAATTCTTGCCTCTGAGTTACAAACACAATGAAAGTTTAAAAGATTGTGTTTTCCAAAATGTGTGTGATAGAAATACAATCATTTCTGCAGAGCAGTTGTATTGTACCAGTTGCTCAGTACATTGTGTCTTAATCCTCTGCTGTGAGGAACAAATAACAAAAGTAACTTTTTAAAACTATGTTCTTTTTTGTGAATGATTAACTAGTGTTACAAATTGAGCTCTCCTAGGCACAGCATATGTCAAGTGAATAAAATAATTGCTTTCTTTTTCCTCTGGGCTGGGTAATTTTGTATCTATACATCTTAAATGGAATAGATCACTGACATGGTGTGTATGACCGAGCCAGTAGCTAACGAGTGGCTGGCATATTTTTCCTGTGCAAAATGTGTACCATAGGTGTTCTTAGAGAGAAGTGAGAGTACTGGCCTCAGCTGGAGAAAATTAGCCTCTCAGCCCAGAAAACAGTGAGCTTTGAAGGACTTGTCTGTACATTTAGGGTTAAGACAACTGTGGAATAAGGAGAGAAGGGTTACTGGCAGTAAATTTCTGGATTTTCTGTCTTTGAGCTCCAAGAAATAACTCACCTAAACCAGTTCTTGAGTATTTTTCAAAGGATGGATCAGTCTTCAGCTCTGCATTGTATGATTTAGTTTAAGGAAGATTACATGTCTAGAAAGCAGAGGAATAAAGTATGATTTGTGACTCTTACGACCTATTAACTATGTTCTTGAACAGCTAAGAAGTAGCTAAAAGTTTTTAATCAAAACCAGGAATTAGGATGAGTATTAGTGACTAAGCCAGAGTTCTCCCTAAATTACCTCTTTATTCTGCAAGTCTTGTCTTCCAGCAAGATCAGCTTCAGCAAGAGGTGGGACAACTACACTACTTTTTTTTCAAGAATAAGTTTTATCCAGATTGATTTTGTTCAATTGTTTGGTTCTTTGGCCTGTTTGGTGGGTTTTTTTTGGGAAGAGTATGGATACCTACATAAGATTAAATAAGAGATAATTATATAGCTTTGGAGGGGATATGTTAGCTCTGTAGAGACCAGGATGCAAAACTGTCCATTATTGTATAGACTAGGTCTGTATGATGTTCTCTTAAAATATTTCCTGTTCTGTCCCCTTCTTTCAGGCACCATTTTCTTCTTGAAGCTTTTGGTTTGGCATATGGGTATCTGCAATGTATAACATCTAGTTCTGTTACTTATTGAGTCTATTATTTTCAATTAAATCTTGTCCTAAGCAGTGGGCCCTTTGCTGTAGCAGAAAGGTGTGTATGTATATACCAATACATACATTAGCCAGAATGTAGGTGTATGTACATTTTCAGAATGTATTTCTTTCAGATGTCTTCAATTTCAAAAAAATTATGTTATGACATCCTCCCAGACAGTTATTTCTATTCTACTTTTCAACTTTTATTTGTTTTAATAATGTTTAATACTGAAAAAAATACATATTTTCCTGTATGTGTGGGATTTCCTTACACTACCCAAATAGCAGCTTAAAGAAGTTCAGTTCTAAGGAATCCTAGATGGGGATGTTTTTCCTACTAATTTCTTTCTTACTTACTATCAGCAAACCTTGAACTTTGGGATATAGCTGGAATATGCCCAGACACTACACTTACAGTCTAAAGCACTGATTTTGCATGTGATGTTGAATAGAGAGCAAAGTTAGCAACACTTCAATGGGCACACTAGTCTTTCTGCTATCCTGAGCTAATTTTGTAAAAATTTGTTACAAGTATTGGTATAAAATACGACTGGATGCACTGGGAAACCAATGAGGATTGAACTGGGGACAGGTTGTTAATCTTTAATTCTTTTTACCAATGATTTACCTAATGTCAGTGCAGAAAAAAAGTTTCTCTAGGACTGCACAAGATTGTGATTGTCTAATTTCTAGCAGATTTTCTATTTCTTTTTGTTTTCATTTTAGACATTTTCTCAGGACTGTTTGGTATAAATCACGAGTTGCTGCTCTAAACTTCAGATTTATGCTTTGGAAATCTTCAGAGAATGTTTTTTACTCTGGTTTTGTTGTTGTGAAGAATTTAGGCCATCTTGATGGCAGACCTGAGTGGGTTTTTTTGGTTTTTTTTTTTTAGATATTGATGAATAAGACTTTATTTAGAAGAACAGAGAAAATTCCTTTACTTCAAGTTTCCTGAAATAACTAGGGAAAATAAAAATTATCACTCATGACATGGGATAACCCTTCATTATCTCACACACCCTTCATATTTCTTGGGTGACTAGCCAAATCTGAGGTCATTTTAGCATTAAATTTTTGCTACTTAGTTCATTTGGAAAAAAAATAAAGAAGAATAAGACAAACACCCCAACCCCCGCCAAAAAAACCCAAACCAAACCAATAGCCATTTGGAATAATATACAAGAATTCAGAAGTCAGACTGGTATAGGAGACATGTCACTGTAAATTCCAGTAATTCCACTGAATTCAGGTCTGACTTTGGTGTCATACCTGTCAACACTGGTAATAATCTGGAATACATCTTGCTATTTTGGAAGGAAAGAGAGCTGTTCCTTGAGTTTCCATAGTGGAACAATGGAGAGAAAAACTTGAAAATATGAATCTGTCTGAGACACTGTGACCTCTAGGATTCCTGTGTGTGAGGTATATGTGGCCGTTTGACCAATGTATTTAACACTCCCCTTGGCACTCTTTGAAAGTGTCTATTACAAACCAGATGGTGCAGTAGTTACTTTTTGAAGGGCTAGAAGAGCATGACTACATCTGGATTTAATCTTTAGCTCCCTAAACCAATAGATCACCCAGTTTTAAGAGGGCTTTCTAAAATAATTGCATTGCACAAGTACAGAGAAAGAATACACAGCTTTAAGGCAGAGTATAAGCAGTCCGGAACTATAATTCATAGGCACACAAGTATTTCTGTTCAACTGTCTCATTTATGGGCAAGTCGTTTCTACAATAATTTATTTTTATTGAGCAACAGCAGTAAGTGAAATGTATAACTTCTTCAATGAGATTTAAAAATCCACAAATTTTCAGGGTTTGTATAAAATATTTTTCTTTTTTGTTGGCAATTCCATTATTCTTAGAGAGGTGGCTTATTTTATTTTTATACTCTCCTTTGCCCAAAAAGGTAGCTCAATGTTGTATTAAACTAGAATGCATGCCATCATCATTTAAATAAAGCCAGTTATGGAATTTTTTATGAATATTAAGTTGTACAACACAGGGTCTGAAGAATGGTGGGAAAGAGCATTGGGACATTAAGGGCTGATATTAGGGCAAAAGCTGTTTCTGCAAACTTCAATGCCAAAGGGAAGTGCAAGTTTTAACCCACAGAACCTCCTATTTAAAAGTGTTTTGTACTGAACTGCCTGGCTAATATTTGATCTGGATTATCTAAATATTTAAAATATTAAATGTATTATTTGTCTTGGAAAAAAAATTATGCTGTTAAATGTGCACTACTTCCTGCAAGGGTCTTGAATTTCTGTAACCAAGTGGATATAGGGTAAGGAATTTGGAGTACTATCTAATTAGATATCTGAAATAATAGTTATAAAGATAAAATAGCTCTTGTTTGTAGTACTTCAGTGGATTTGTATGCTTTTATGTCATTCTTTTGTAATGCACCTAGGACAGAGAGATATGAAGGGCTGGCAGATAAATAATATATTGTTGGTACTCTAATTATCACAACGTGTAAGAATTTGAAACACTGTATGAAGTAAGAAGTATTTCACAATATCAGTTTTCCTGACACCGATGGAATTCCTCAGGAGCTACTCAGATCTGTGGGTGACAGATGAAAATGAAAACAGCCTCTACCAGTTAATAACTTGTAAAATCAAATAACAGATTGCGGTTACCTTGCCTTTCTATTCTTTGTAATCATTGTAGCTGCTTTACTCAGCTTGAAAAGGGGAAGTTTTGCTGAAGTTTTTACTTACTATTATTTCAGATAATTTCAGTTTTGTATCTTTATTGCAAGTCAGTGCCTTTACCTGCCACTGGGGGCACGCATAGCCCAATCGTGACAGAATATTCTGCAAATGGCAGTCTATCTTATGTTTAGATTCTGGCTATATGACATGGTGATTCTTTTGATATCTGTTAAAGTATTGTAGAAGGTTTGCCTTCAATCTTTTCCTTACATTAAAGATGTAAATATTACATAGCTGGTTCTGTAGAATGCTGCACAACTTGATTAATTCTCCACTTAGAGTTTAATATTTTCAATAGATAGATTTTAATAGAGTTAAAAATACATACACTTTTATAAACACTCCAAAGGAACAGTTGTACAGTAAACAGTAGAATTGTATCTGCTCTGGCCCTAGCAGGGAGTGGACTGCAGCTTGCATCCTGCCTGCTCTCATACTTGCCTACCTGCCATCCACAGGATCCCTGCTGACAGTCTGTAGATGTTCATCACCACACAGTCTGTGTATAAAGCTGGATTAGTATTCTTACTGAAAGGGTTCTATGCTTTTCACTCACCTGTTTTGCATACTTCCAGGAAACCACGCCTAGATCTTGACTGATAATGTCTTCCAATGAGACCAGTCAGAAAGGAAATATTTCCATCAGCCCATATGTCCTGGTCATATTCAACTCCTCTCTGTGATGGCTGACAACTGGAATGCTTCCTTTGTAAATAGGAAGGGCGTTTCTTCAAAAAGATTATATTCTGTTGAAATTATTCCAACCGCTGGGAAAAGGTTGTGTGATTACTTCTGAAAGCCAGTCACTTGATACTTTTACATTTTAGTATGAATCCATAGGGGTTTTTTGAGGGAGGAAGATTGTGGTTCTGCAGATGAGTTCAGTTTCATACTTAAAATTTGCGTTAAAAATTGTCCTGTGTATTGGCATCCAGGTAGCAAATTCTGCTTACTACTAAGTAAATGGCATTGCCTGTACTGCAAGTGAATAATGAAAGACCCTTAAACTGCCTGTCCAAATTCCATGTGCAAATCTGAGAAGTTAAAGTTTCTATGGCTTTGTTTTGACAAAAAGTTTCATTTTCTATTATATATAATGGCACACTTATCCACATGAGGGCACCAGCTGACATCTTATTCTCAGACCAGTGTGAAATCTATTTCTGAAATGAACAAGTTTATCAATGGTCATTCCATTTTTACAGAGCTGGAGTAAAGCTGTTGAATGTTACCGTTCTCCAATTTTGGTGTTTTTTTCAATTCTTAGGGCAGAGATATTTTCACTTTCCCTAAGCTCTACATGCAGCAGAAATCTTGAAATATACTTCAATCATATAAAGATGTGGGGCTGCTAAGTTTTTAAAAGAGAAAAAATCAAATTTTTCGATTTAGCTATATAATAGAATTGGACAGAATATTCATTAAAATTGGGAAACTTTATTAAATCTTAGCTTTGGAAATAGAACAAATATCCTAAGGTTTTAGCTTCATTCTTATTAAACCAAATAATATGCAGTCAACACCATTTCATTTNTCTAAGACCAAGCTTGCCCACTTCCTTTCCCTGCTGAATATTAAGAACATTGACCGATGTATTGTACAGGAACAATCTCATTTCCTGGCAGAAATGAGAGACCAGCAGACTGCATGCTCTAAGGAGAAGGTATCAGTCTGTAACCTACTTAGGGAAGAGTACCCAAGCAGACTGCAGGGGTATTTGATAGGACGAGTGCACACAACCTGAAGAGATATAAAGGTTACATTTCTTTGGAACCAATTTGACAGCTTTTTGAAGGAAAGAAAAATTGTCTTTTGTAGTCAGGGACATCAAAAATGCTTCAGAGTACATTCACAAGAAGTTTTAGCTTAGTGAGGCTATTCTTTCTTGACTCTAAGCAGTAGAAACACACAGGCTTTTCCAAAGAATGATTTTTGAAGAAATTATCTTCTCTTGGTTTCCCCTGCCCAAGCCCATTTCTCCATTGACTATTGGCGTGAACTGGAGAAATCGGGGTTTTGGGGCTGATCTTAGTCTTGGAGAATATAATCCCCTGGTGACAGAGAAAATACAATTTTTTCAATATTAAGGTTATCATTGTAGAACAGAATTCTCTGAGTGGAGTGGAGGAAGTCTAGGGAAATATCTTCTCAGCAAAAAACTCACAGGACTGGAAAAATCAGAAAAGGTGTAAAGTTATCCTCAATCTTTATTGAAGCACAGATACAGATACAAGAATGTTTTTTAGGATAAGAAGTAAACTGAACATTGGAACAGGTACTGAAAAATTGAGAAAATATGAATCTACTGAAAATCCTGATGCAAAATGTTGACTTAATGGCCTATTATTTTTTTCTAAAATTAAAGGAAAAAAATAGCCAGTAAGTGTTTCAAGTGATCCAATAGAAGAGGTTCTGCTTGATCCATAAAATATTTGATGAGCTATCTAGACAGCTGGGTTAGCTGAATACATATATTCATCATCTGAAAGCCCTAATGCCTTGGAAAGTCCGAAAGATTTCTAAGATTCTGGATAATTTTTAGCACAAGTCAGACCTCAGTTTTGCTCAATGTAGCTGATAATACAGGAGAAAAAATTTCTATGTCCTTAGAGATGATGGCAAATCTAATGATGCATAAGAGAAGACCTGAGATTTCAGCATGCACACTGAGCCAACAGGAACAAAGCAGAAAATGTAGCTTTGTTGCTGAGTAAAACACAGAGGGTCAGTAGCCTGAGCACTGTGAGAGTGTTCATACCTGAGGGGAATTGTAAAGCTGATAACACTCTGTGTGCCAGGATTTTTGGCACATGAGTCACAGTCTCTTGCATCTATGTAGTACAAACAACTTAGAGAAACTTTCAAAGTCATTGCAGGAACAACAAGAACTAAGAAAAGATGAAAAATAAAAGTCTGTAAACTGAAGCTGTAGCACAGAGCAGTAGCATCTCTGGCTAGAGTAGCAGTGATTTCTGTAGGAAGAGTGGGGATCTGTCAGAAAGGATAGGAGTAGTGTGATCTATGTTTAGCTGTCCAGTATAATGAGCCTTAATTTGTTGCTTAGATTTTTCTTCTGGTTGATGAAGAGAGATCTCCAGATAGTGTTCATGTCTTTTATACCAATCTAACTTTGATACTTATCCTGGATAAGATATCTGCTGTCCAGAGGCAACTGTACAGTTTTGCTGATGGCAGAAGGATCATCTGGGACTAGATTAGCCACAAAACCTTTAGACAGCCCAAGTTAAATTAAATAGTCTTATCGATTTCTAAGTGGTGGCATGCATTTATAACTTGTGTCTGAGCAATGGTGTCTTCTGCATAGAATCATAGAATCATTTAGATTGGAAGATGATAAGCCCCAGTTGAGTCCAGCCATTAACCTAATAGTGATATTTTCACCTCTGAACCATGTCCCCAAGTGCCATATCTAGGCATTGGATGGTTAACCTGATCTCCTTCTCTAACAAGGTGACCCACTTGAGGATGAGAGTAAGGCTGTAGGGGTTTATCAAGATGGCTTGTAATTCTATATAAGAAACTTATAATAGTTGACCTGTCTCACATTTGGTACGTGGAGACCCAGGTATTAAATGCAGCAAACAAATAATGGCACCAATGTGGCACAGGAGAAAGCAGTGGTGTAGACAGAGTGGTGGAGTCCAGACACATGCAGGCTTTGAAGGCACAGGCATACTTGTAATGGGAAGTGGCCACTCTGGAAAAAATTTAGAAGTAATGATGGGAACCATGTGTGGTGTTTTCCTCGACTCCTCTCTCTTGCTAATAAGTATTCCATGAGAGCATGGATCTTCCTGTATACTTAAGAGCTCATCTTCCTTGGCATATTGATACTCAAATCAATATTGGTAAGTTGTTTCAAATGGACCATTTCCCAAACTGAATCCAACTGTGCTAACATGAAGATTCTGTGATACAGGACTTAAAGTTTCCTAAAAGGCTCCTGATTTTCCAGTGACATGTTTGAAATAATGATTAATATTAAAATTAATGGAAAAAACCCAGATTCAATAATATGCTTATTAAAAGAGTAATCTTCCCATGAGCAAAAGGGCTAACATGTTTTCTGTGGGCTAACTCAGATGATTTATCAGATATGCCTACCATAGAGATCAGGTAGTGCTATGATTGGTAGAGGTACTGCAGTGAACTGCAGTTATGGCAGCTTTTACCAAACTGCCTGCTAATGCAAACATTTGCTTGTATAAATTACATTTAAGTATCCAAGTAGAATTATGATGATCTGATACTTCTTTGGGTTTGTTTGTTTGGTTGGTTGGTTGGTTTTTGTTGTTTTGGGGTGTTTTTGGGTTTTTTTTTTGTTTGTTTTATTTTGGTTTTTTGGGGTTTTTTTTTTTCAATTAGGGGTATGTACCACTTTTTTTCCCCAGCTCAGCATCAAGGCAGACTTTTGGCCACCACTTCCTCAATCTGGACTTCTCCTGGACTCCTTAAATTTTTACTTTTTATTAATATTTAAGCAGTTGTATTTAATAAATATATGTGCTGACAGCGACCTGTAACCTCTTTTTCCAGGCAGCAGCAGGACCTAAACATATATGCTTCTAGCTGGTGTTTGCTTTTAAGGACAGACAGCAGTAGCCATTTTTTTCCTACCTTTTCAATGAGTCTAGATCTGCTACAGAATATTTCAAGAGTGTTCCAAAAATGCTACCCATAGCCGCTTGAAAGAAACTTACTCTGTATTCATGCACATCAGATTTATAGGGCTCTGGGAACTGCAAAACCTGCTCTTTTATAGAGACCTGGTGACCCTCAGCCAAATTTTGCAGGACTAGTACCAATGTTCAGTAAATATCAATTAAATTAGAAGAATCTAATTTAATCTCTCTGCCTTTCCAAGGGTTAAACTATACCAAATTTCAGTTTATTTCCAAGCTGGCCAGAATTTACAGCTAATCTTAAGAATGATTTTGCCACTTTCTCTTAAGCCTATGTATTTAAACAGCAAGAAGTAAAAACAGCCAAAAATCGGAAGCATAACATATCTGCTTATTGTATGCATAATATCTGTGGGCTTGAGTTTCACATACCTTTGTATGCTTTCTGCAATGAGGGCATTTAATGTCTCTTTTTAAGAATTTGCACTTACAAGTATTTTCAAAATTCAGAATACCCTGAAAGTATTGCAGATAACCAGCTAGTGATTTTTTTGATAATGCACAGATACACTACATTCGGCCTGATGCTAATAATTTCTGTCCTGGTGTTAAAAGACTAACAAAAGCATTTGTTACCAGAGTAGATACTCTCTAACACGGAGTAGATACACATGTAGCATTTTTAATTCTGTGAGTACTTCTGGTTAGTGTGGCCAGTCACACCATCAAATGTGGCGACTGCTGAAAGATGTCTAGCTCAGCCAAAGAAAACTCTGCAGAGTGCATCAGTTCACCATGCAGCTGCATGGGTGTGGATGCCAGCTCAGGAGAGAAGGTATGGGTAGGAACTAGCAGTTGGATATTGGAATCCTTTATTTCATCAGCATATGCCAAAATAAACTGCTCATGGGTCTGCTAACTTAGCGCTGCCAATATAACAATGATATGTAAGTAGAAACTCGCTACTGATAAAGTCTTTTATTAATCATCCATAAATTTAAGAATAGAAAACTGAATCCAGATTTAAAAAGAACTCCAGATGTCTGATATCAGAATGTAATCATTCTCCCAAAATTAATTTCAAAGAAGAAATGGGTCAGAAACTTGTGCATAAAGATAGGCATGCTGTTCTCAAATAAATGAAGATTTAAATTAATGAAGTTGAGTGCCTTTCATTTTTCTGTCCATGAACATCATCAGCTGCCCTGTGCAGCTGGAATTAGGGTGCTGGGAGCTCCAAGACACAGGCCATGATTTTGTGCTGACCTAGGAGTGGTTCCTGAAAAGTGAAATGGCCCTATATTTTGAGCATAAATATAGATGCTGTGATTGGTTTGTCAAATTAAAGACTCATGAGTGGTTAGCTAAACATAAAAAAAATTATATTTGAAGTTACATTGAGAAATCGCTAGAATATTAAGTAAGCTCCTAGCATTACACCAGGGCTTATTACTCAACTGGAATCTGGAATAAAGCTTTCTCTGTAAAAGCAAACTCTCCAAAGTAGAAAATGATAGGGAATTTCCTTTGGGCTCAATACTCAGATCTCAGACCTATGAAATAAATGTGATCTGTAACAAACCAAATAGGAGCTCAAATACTACACAGCCTCCTCTAGTGACCCCGAGGTAATCATTCTTTTTCTCAGTGCTTCTGTTGCTCTGTCTTGGGAATGCTTCTTGGGACTGAGGGGAAAATGGCTCTTTTTAGATAGCACCTCCTAAGCATCCATCTCATTTGCACATGGCACTGACATTAGACCAACTTAAAACTAGTCATGTTCGGTTGTAGCCTCTTTATTACTAAGACTGAATAATGCACAGTTATCCACACACAATAGTTAGTAGAAGTCTGTATCTTACAAGCCTGTGTTTTTTCTTTTGGATTCAAATAGAGATAGAATGGAGAATGTTTATTATTTCTTTTTCAAAAAGTTGTTACTCAGTTTAGTGATGCTTTTTCCTTACAGCAAGATGAGTAGGAGTTGTTAGTTAAACTACTTGAGTTTATAATCCAGCATACATGTGACGAGTCATACAGTATACATGAACAGCAGTGGTTTGTGAATCACTTCTACTGTGTGGTCTATTTTTCAC
>VZTB01000672.1:190610-244698 GCA_013397245.1 Thryothorus ludovicianus
CATTGAAAGGCTTCAAATATTTGAAAGGACTGTATATAGATGAGGCATATATTACCATCACAAGAATGAGACAGAACAAGATTGTCAAGAAGTTCTGGAAAGGAAAAGTAGAATATCTTTCTTTCAAACACTTTATATTACCACTGTTTCTACATTTTCATCTTGGAACTTCTTCAGTTCTGGCTTGACCACTGTCAAAGACATTCTCTTTTTAAAGTTAGACTACTGGTGCTTCAGAGATTTTGTTACAGTTTAGTAAATGCAGAGGAAAGTGTAACAGCTTTAGTTATAAGGATGAATAAGGGGGAAATAGTGTAAATTATCTAGTACACGTATGTAATTTTGTAGGAGCTAAAGTATAGTAACAACCCTTAAAACTATGATATTTCCCAGGCTGTAAGAGTTTTAACAGTGGTGCAATCCCAAGAGGAAAATTTAAATATCATCCAGTAAAATGATGCAACTAGGTATCCTTTTTAAGTTTATTTAATTTCATTGTCATGCAGACTAAAGCAGCCTAGATCACTATAATCTTAAAGCTTAAACACATATCAAGATGGAAAGAGGGCACAACAGCACAAGAAACCTAACAGAACCTGTTAATATTCATGGAGGGTGTGCTACTAAGGGGTACTACACATATAAATTTGTTTGGTTGGTGTTTATTTGTTTACAGGAGGAACATAATACCACTCTGTCTCTAGATGAGAAATATGGATGGATATTCACTGATGTGTGCTTGTCATGGGTGTCTCCCAGAACTGGTGCATCTTGGTCACTGTCTCTGACCAGAGGTTATGCCACATCCCCAAAACTCTCCTCCTTCCCTCTTGGTTGGTGGAGAAGTGTGTGCAAACCTGGCCTCAGCAGATGACCCTGTGGCTCTGGCCTCCCCCAGGCCAAACCTAGCCAGAGCTCATTTTCAGGACACCTGCAGGGTTTGGCTTTCTTGTGGATACATTCTTCTCCCTCAGTCCTGTTTACTTGTCCATTTACCTGACGTAATTAAACAATAGTGTCACTGTTACTGTATCTTGAGTTTAGTATCAGTATTGGGCAACATAAATCATGGTCCAAAGTTCCAGTCAGGCCAAGGATGGGTGGGTCTCAGTGTTCACATCTTCTTTATACAGTTTTGCCGTAATGGGTAAAACTGCTTCATAGCAATGCTTAAGCCATTATTCATAACATTTCAATCTCTGACAGTCCTGATGTGCCTAGAGCCCCTGTGAAAGGGGAGCACAGTGCCACATGACACCCCAAGCCCCACAGTGCAGAGGCCTGGCTTTGGAGGGTGGGCTATGCAGGAGATGAAGCGTTGGCCAGATCAATGCAGCTAGAGAGTTTTGGTCAGTGGCCTGTTGTCCAGGTGGAGGTGGGGATGAGAGGTGTCCCTCAGGGCTCTGCCTTGGCCCCAGGCTCTTTAATGACTTTGCCAATGACACAGAGATTGGATGGACCTTCCCCTCAGCATGGGGTTTGCAGGGGACAGGCAGCAGAGGGAGCAGGAGATGAAGAGGAGGACTTGGGGGTATGGATGAAGGAGAAGCTCAGTATGAGCTGGCAATCTGTGCTCACAGCCACCTGCTGGGCTGCATGGAAAGGAGTGAAGAGCAGCAGATCAAGGGAGGTGATCGTGGCCCTCTAGTCCATTTTTGTGAGACCCTACCTGGAACACTACTTCTGTGTCTGGGAGCATAAGAAGAATGTGAACCTGCTAGAATGAGTTCAGAGGAGAGCAACAGAGATCCTCAGAGAGATAGAGAACCTCTGCTATAACGACAGGCAGGGCAGAGAATATTGCATCCAATTCTCCCAGTCCAGTTAGGGAGACCTGCCTCTGCCTGAACCAAGGCTCAAATGAGACCATATGATGACAACATGCAGATTTTATTTAACATGGGATTTTATTTAAGAAACGTGAAGTAGAGGGATAGAAAGAAATAGAAATAGAAAGGAGAAGTTTCAGAGAAAAAAACAGAAGATAATCAGATAGAACTAGAGCATCTTTAAGGCCCTTTCCAATCCAAAGCATTCTGTGATTCTAGAATATATGTGTATGTGTATTTTAACTTGATATTATTATTATTACTATTATCATCAATATAATACTATCATCAATAATAATAATTAGTTTTTACTACTACTACAACTTCTTCTTTTCCACCATCTTATTCTTCTTATTCCTAATTCTTATTCTTATTCCTAATTCTTATTCTTATTCTTATTCTTATTCTTATTCTTATTCTTATTCTTATTCTTATTCTTATTACTATNATTACTATTACTATTACTATTACTATTACTATTATTTAGTACTACTAATTCTTTATCTTCTTCATCTTCTTCTTATTGTTATTCCTATTCTTATTCTTTCTCTCTTTGTGTTTTTTCTGGTGTGTTTTTTTTTGGTGTGGCTTTTCTTTTGCTACTACTATTTCTTAAACCCAGCTTTCATTTGTTTTGAATGAAATGTGTGTGTTGCAATCCTGCAGTATGCAGTTAGGTGCTGAGAGCAATACCTCCTGTCTGTGCCCATTCCTCATGGATAAAATCCCAAAGGATCAACAGAAAATCTTTTCAGTATGAGAGGAAATGGCCTTTCCTCCAGGGAAGTTTTACATTAAATATCAGAACCAATTTTTCCCCGACAGTGTTGTCAGACATTGGAAGAAGTTTCTCAGGGAGGTGAAGTCACTATCTGTAGAAGTGCTCAAGACTTGTCCAGATTTGGCACTGGGGGACATGGTTTCAGGGTGATGATTGTGATGCCAGGGTGACAGTGGGACTGGATGACTTTCAAGGTCTCTTCCCACCTTGATGATTCTCTTTGATTCACCACTGAGCCACCTGCTTACAAATGTCCCCCAGGAGTGCTGGTTTGGGGCTGGCCACATCAGTAATATTTGGTCTTCAGGACACCCACTTGGAATGTTCCAAAGCAGCTGGGCATTGCTGAGGCTGCAGTCATGTCCAGGCAGATGCAGCCTCAGGATGCAGGCAGGCTGTGGGCCAGCTGCGGTCTGTGGGCCCGGGCTGGTGCCGGCAGTGGGCCCTAATCCTCGAGGTGTGGCGCCAGGCAGGGGCAGCAGAACAGGCTGTGCAGCGCCTGCCTGAGACGGGACGGACATTTCTTGTGGGGAGCTCGCCGCCACCTGAAGGCCTGGGCCCTCAGCTGGGGAGCTGAGCAGCTGGGGCAGCTGCACAGGGCTGGGCCTGCCTCTGGCACCTGCTCCTTGAAGACAAGAGAACCTGCACATCCTCTGGGGGTTCGGGCTTTCCCACGGGGAGGCGAGAGGAAGAGTGGCACTCGGGGACATGGCTCAAATGCCTGGCACTCAACCCAAGCCTCGCGTGGGACAGGCACTGGGAGATCGTCCTGTGCAAAGCGTCTCAGTCTTTGCTCTCTGTCTTCTTCTTCGGACAGCTCAAGGACACTCAGATCATCCCACTCATCCTCCTCCTGCAGCAAAGGCTTGACCCCAGTCCTGTGGACACTCATGCGTTTCCAGTTGTCCTGCATGAGCTCTTTATCACTGCTGTTTTCCCAACTGGACTGCATGGAAGGTTTGTTTACATTCCCTTTGGACACCCTCTGGTGAGTGGAATCTTCCACTTCAAAAAGCTCTTGGCCAAAGAGCTCTTCCCAATCAGAGAGTTCTTGGTAGCTGCTGACTTCATAGGACAACTCTTGCTCATTGTCTTCTTCCCAGTTAGACAGTTTTTGGGAGCTACTGACTTCCTGGGAAAGTCCTTTCTCTGTACATTCTTCCCAGTCAGAAAATTCTAGGTAGCTCCTGGATTCTTCTGGATACAACTTTTCTCCATGGTAGCTACCAACTTCTCCTGGGGAGAGCTCTTTCTCCAAGAAGTCTTCCCCTGGGGACGATTCCTGGTAGCTACCAGCTTCTCCTGGGGACAGCTCTTTCTCCATGTAGGCTTCCCCTGGGGACAATTCCTGGTAGCTACCAGCTTCTCCTGGGGACAGCACTTGCTCCGTGCCAGCTTCCTCTGGAGACAATTCCTGGTAGCTACCACCTTTTACTTGGGGCAGCTCTTGCTCCATGCTGGCTTCCTCTAGAGACAATTCCTGGTAGCTATCAGCTTCTCCTGGGAACAGCTCTTGCTCTGTGCAAGTTTCCCCTTGGGGCAATTCATGGTACCTATCAGCTTCTCCTGAGGGTAGTTCTTGCTCCGTGCAGACTTCCCCTTGGGATGCTTCTTGGTATTTGTTCATTTCTTGTTGGGAGAACTCTTGGTCTTCCTCATGGTCACACTGGAAAAGCTCAAGCTCCCCAGCCAATGTGCCCTCCTGGCTCTCCTGTTCTGACAGGACTGACCCTCTGTCTGCCTCCTCCTGCTGCTTACTGAGCACCTGAGATCCCGGTGGGCTGTTTAAGGGGCTGGACAGGCAGCAGGGGCTGTGTAGAGCAGAAATCGGTCTCTCTTCCCATTCTACTGGAACTGCTGCTTCCAGTTCTGCAGCCAGATCCCTCTGTTCCTCTGGCTGCTGGACCTCAAGCACAGGCTTGTGCACCACTTCGGAGCTGATATGCCCTACGGTGTCCAGAAGAGCCTGGTTGCAGCCTGGAGAGCTACATGGAGCAGGGACTGGGTTCTCTCTCCCTGACAATGGCACCTCATCATTGAGCACAGGAGAATTTGATGCTTTTTCCTCCTTGGGAGCCAGAGGCTCAGGGGGTTCCTCCTCCTCAGCAGCTGCAGCAAAGGCAGAAAAAGTTGCTGGCTCAGTCTCCTTGGGACTTCCTAGGGTGGGAGAGGCACTGGGAAGCTCACAGGCTGCCTCTCCTGTCACCTTAGTTCTTATGCTGCTGGAAGAGCTGGGCCTCTGCTGGGCACAAGTCTGGGCATCCTCATCATTCTCTGTGCCCAAGGGTTTGTCCCAGGCCTTGTAACTGACTTCTCCCCATTGAGACAGCCTCTGGCTGCTCACACTTTCTTCCTGTTGGAACAGCTTCTGGTCACTCTTGTCTTTTTCCCATTGTGGCAGCTTTTTCACATTGTAGTCTTTTCCTTGGGATAACTCCTTATCACTATTGTCTCCTACTCGGGACAACTCTGGGTCTCTCTTGTTCAGTTCCAGTTGGTACATGTGTGGATGACCTTGCACATCTTCCAAAAGAGACAGATCCTGGTATCCCTTCTCTTTCCACTGGGGCACTTCTTGGTATCTGTCATCATCATCATGGCATGGGTGCAGCTCCTGGACTGTCATGTTTTTTTCCCAGTGGTACAGCTCTTGATGTGTTCCATCTCTCCACTGGACTCTCACACCTACCTCCCACTGCACTGTCACTTCTTCTTGTGGTTGACAAAACTCTTGGACTCTTACTTCTTCCCACGGGCAAAGCTCTTGGCCACTAATATTTCCCAACTGGGAATGTTCTTGATCCACATTGCCTTTCCACTCTTCAGCCATGTTGACAAAGGCCCCCTGCTTCTCAGTCTCTGACAGGGGCAGGACTGAGCTGCCCTCTGCCCTCACCCACTGCCTACTGGGGGCCTGGTGTTCCTGCCAGCTGGGCAAAGGGCATGGGGAGCTGGGAATTGGGGTTCACCTTGTCATTTTCCATCTCATACATCATCTAATGCAGAGCGATCCTGGGAGCTGCTTCCTCCTGAGACGATGGCTCTCACAGAAATGGTCACCACAGGACTGGCTCTGTGCCCTTTAAGTATCCCTCTGGCAGGGTGTGACTCTGTCATGTCACAAGGGCCTCTGGGCATCACAATGTCCCACATCACCAAGGGCTCTAACACAACATGCCTGTGTCACAAATGGCCACACCCGCACCCCTTCAACAGCCAAACTTGCTGGATCTGTGGTTTTCTAGCCCCTCATAACTTTAGGATTCAGTTATTAAAATTGTCAGAAATTACTTTACCTGACTTAAGGTGCAAATGAGACCATATGCCAAAGTGAATAATATAGATTTTATTTAACAGTAAATGAGAGAGAGAAACAGAGAGAGAAAGAAAGAAAGATAAAGAAATAAAATAGAGGTGGGGGCAAGAAGGAGACTGACAGAAACAGATTGAGTAGATAAAGTATCACATCTCTGTTGGTCCCAATGGTGTCCTGTTGATGGTCTCCATGAGGGCTGCTTGATGGTGCGGGTCTCCAGGAAACAGCGAGTTCAGTGGATTGATATACACTTGGATGGGACAGCCCTGGGGAGGGGGACAAGTTTGGCACAGTCTCTTGCAGATCTCTGAATCTGTTGAATTACTTTGCATCACATGCAGTGCTTTACTGCAAGGCCTCAGGAATGAGTCTGGGGACAACTCTGTGGGTCTTCAAGGATTATGACACCTCCTCATGTTCATGACCCATGAATGTGGCCTTTCCAGGGTGGGAGGTTTTACAGCTGAAGTAGTTTGTGTAAGGGAGAGTGGGTAACTGATGTGCTGGGAACTCAGTACACATCCCCAGAGCAGGGTGTGACTGTGGGGCCCCTCAGCTTCATTTCACTGTACAATCCCAGGCAGCTAGAATACCTCTGGTGGGACAGACAAATTTACAGAGTATGTGACAAGAAACTTTTAGGTATTGATAATATACAATTATATATACTATATACTTTGCAACTATTCTATGTTCAGTACCTTTTCTAAAGGAGAATTTGCAACTGGGTAACTCTCAGATGACTGGCTTTTAGCTCTTGGCATTTATCAACAGTATTGGCCATTACATCAGTCATGGGGAAAGGAGTTGCTGTAAACAGTCTCTGAAAACAGACACCAAGGGCAGAATTGATTTAAACTGACCCTGACAGTGAAGTGGTCTCATCACAGGACTCTGCAGCCAGGGTCCATTAAAGTAATCAGGTGTTTTTTCCTTGATGTTTTTGGGACACAGAAATTTTGTCAGCATTGAAATGGAATGAACTGTGGAGTGTATTTGTAGATGTCAATGGAATCCCTTTCAATGTTATTCTAATTCCACTGAGTATAAGACAGAAAAGTATAGGTTACTCTGTGACAGATTTATGAAAAGAAAACAAAAATCTTAGTAACTCCATTATCTGCCCCATTTATTTTCATTTTTCTCTGACATCTCCAGGGCTTCCAGCTATAACAATTTCTGAAGGGGCTATTCTTCCAAGAACAATTTTCTTAAGGGGTAAATGGAAGAACAATATATCTATAACATGGATTTTTGAAGTTTCCAGAGAGAAAATACTTTTTTTTTTCTCTTCCAGGAAATGTATTTTTGTAATGCAAACTTTCAATCCTTTAATCAGTTCAAGATAATTGGATACCTGCTGTTACTCTGGAAATTGCCCCTTCAAGATGCTAAGGAAAATATTTTCCAAGTGGGATCAGGCAGGCACAGGAACAGGTTTCCTGTAAGGGATGTAGGGCCTCCATTCAGCTCATCTGAGCAAGGCACTAAGCAGCCTGAGCTGATGTTGCAGGTAGTCCTGCTCTAAGCAGGTTCTTGGATTGGGTGATGTCCCACACTCCCTTCTAGAGCCAGTTCTTCTCTTAGCCTATCATTTTGAGGACTTACACAGAAAATGCTGACTTCTTCAACTCTTGCCCTTCAATTGACAGCAGATCCCTGTGCTCAGGGACTTTTATTAAGTCTACTCAGTCTTAGGCCTACTTAGTCCTTTTTTAATTAGTAAAATAAAATTGAGTGCAAAGAAGAAAATGAGGATTTTTACAAAATAAGTGTGATTTTAAAAGCAGAGCACTTTTCTTTTGACCTTAGGTAAGCACTGTATAATCTTGGTTATGAATAACAGAAAATTAATCTATTTTTACAAAAACTACTTTTATAGCAGCCTAACACAAGTTTCTTGAAAGAGGTTAGCTCTGATCTACATATTCTTGAGAACAGAAGTTGGCCATTGTCTCTTAATAGCTTGGATGCCAAAATACTATTGTGTACTCACTGTTCTGACTGCAGTTTCACAAGGTCAGAGGTATCCGAAATTTGAAATCAACCCTGATATAGAAAAATACCCGAACAAATTCATGGGGTTTTTTTTTAGCTGAGGCATGGCCTGGATTTTTCTTTCTGTCCAGGTAGTGAGTTTGGACCACAAAATGCTTATCCACAGATAGAACTAACCCAACCTGTGGGTCTCTCCCCATCCAGATTTTTTCTCAACCCATTAGGTTGTAAACGACTAAATTGCAGAAAATGTCATTGTTTGTGTATATTCCTTGGAGAGTAGGAAACCTGTTTCCATTATTCGTCTCATTTTTGTGGGTTTCTTTCAGACCTCTCAGCATTTGTTTCTTGCTGGCTGAGTCTCTGGGGATGTAAGAAACAAAGACCAGCACGTTTTTAGAGCTGAACAGTGCTGTGGCTTCTCTGGTTACCGTATGTCTCTAAAAGCAAATGCAGGGTGCCAGATGATGCAATGACATGCGCCATGCTACTGGCTGAATAGAAGTGTCACACAGGATTCAGCTGCACCACTTTCTTGCATGCAGGTCTGCATTCTCATTCTTCCTCAGTTTTATGCATTCAGAATTAAAGTTTGAGGGGCAGACTGAATGCAAACTGAACAACTGAATGCAAAGATCTAATTCTCTCGTTTTGAGGGACTGAAATTAGGATCATATTTGCACTAGGCTGTTTTAGTATCCTGTTATGAGACAGGTTTTTTCAGGGTTTGTTGGGGTTGAGCTGAATAAGAAGCATCCGCTTCTCTTTCAAGAGGGAGCTAACGATGAATACATCCCCGATTAAGTACCTTGCTAACCATCCAGAGTTAGGTGAGATGAAACCAGACAGAGCACAAATGCTAACAAGGCCAGCCCTAATCCAAACCATCTGAATCCACAATTTAATTTTCCTAGGAGTCATGCAGACCCAGTCTGTTTAACCTTTTTTCTGTGTTTCTGTCCTTCAATTTTCATAAGCCAATGACATTGTCCTTACTAGCAATGTGTGGGTTCCTATTCCACACTAGTTAATTTTTCTTTTGTGGAGGAGTTAGCAACAGCAAGCTACCTGGCATGCTTCAAGGTCCAAATCTGCCCATAGGCAGGAGCCACAGACCGTTGATGAACAGGTGCATGGAACAGTTTTTGGAGGCAGAGCAACAGACAAGGCAGAGGAGAGAAAAAAGATGCTGAACTGAGGAGATAAAAGATAGGGAGGAGAAAATGATGGCTGATAGAAAATCTTTGGTTTTGAGAATATGCATATAGGTTTTTGTGAATATAGAACTCCTAATTCCTTTAAAAGTCCAGAGCTCTGTGAAGTCTGCCTTGGTGCAAGTAAGTGATCTGCATATCACCTTGCAGTCCAGTCCTTCCACCCTTGTTCCAGAATGGAATCCAGCAGTAGCTCAAAAGTCATCTGTGAGAGTCAGAGTCTGATTTGGATTTTATTCTGCCCTGCAAATATGGAGTGACAAAGTAGTTTGGAAGGACAGAAAAAGTAAAATATGAGAAACTTGGAAGAAGGGAGAAATGCAAAGCTGGCTAAAACCAGAGAGGTGAATTACAGCTGATATGCTTGGATTCTGTAGTAATTTCTTTTTCTTCTATTGGTTAAGTATTTCAAGTTTGTATTCCTAGCTGTCACTTTGTAAATATTCAAAAATTGTCCAGTAGCCAATACCTGGTGCCTCTTGATAGTCTGCCACAATTTTGGGGTCAGAGAGCTTTCTCTACCTCCTATTTGCTTTCTTAGTTGTTACCCACAATTTTTTTCTGGGAAAAGACTTCAATCTGCTGCAAAGCATGTCCTGCTTTGGTGGTGGTTTGGGACTCCTTCTATCTCACTGAAGCTTGTGTGCATGAATAGGCAGAGCGGAGCTGGTGCACTCATTTTCACTGCTGAGCCAACATTTGGAGCCATTTTGTATCTCACTAGACACAGAATATTTTAACATTTTAAATTTCAGTGTTTTCTAAAAAATATTTCACTTCATTCATAATGTACAAGTAATTAATATCCTGGATTTGTATGCTAGACTGGCAAATAGAAGAGGGAACAGTGTCTAGCAATAGTTTTCCAGTTTTTGTCTTAGGGGTTCCCAATTTTTCTCTGACCATCCATCTTTGTGTATGATTTTTCTATTATAAACTTTGTTATGATACCAGAATAATTTTATAAATATGCAATTAGAGGTGGTCCAGTTCAGCCTGAACATTTGTGTGTGTGCTTGTGTGTTTATCTTTGCCTCTGTGTATGAACTTCATTTCCAAGGAATCCAAACCTGGATCCAAGTCCAAAGTCCTCAGATGGTCCCTGTCATTGCAGAAGGCTAAGCCAAAACAGCTGAGCACAACTTTGAAGACATTTACGTTCTAAATCCTGGTCCAAATTACTAGAATTCCTTTCCTTCTCCCATCCCTTTAATCTAAATTAAAGATAAGATCTAGGGAGCACGGGAAAAAGAAAAGACAATATCAACATTTGATATTAATTGCCCTTTATCAATCCCTGAAGAGTTCTCAAAATATTTAAACAATCTGCTCTAAGTAACAACACTAATAAACTAAATGTGAGAAAGAAGAAAAGCCAGTAATTACAGCAGAGTTTAAACATCACATCTGATAAGTAACAAAGACCTCTAAATTAAACAAATACAAAAGATTAAAAAAAAGTATAGTAAAGAAAAAAAAATCAAAGCATTGTCCTAAATGGCATAGAGGTCACATGAATTAAATACCTCTAATGTCTTTCCAGAAAGAAAACATCATTAAAAGCCTGGAAGAACTGAGTTCTAAATTAATTCTTCATCAACATTCAAAGTGCTTTCCCCTCCTTTCTATCCCAGCTCTTTTCCAAAGGCCTCGTGCTTGACCCATAAAAACCATGTATTGTCATAAACAAAAAGTAAACTTTTGACTATTAGTGGAAGATTAGGGTTTTGTAGGAAGTAGGTGGAGTATGAAAGCCTTAAGCCAAGAGTATGTTCTGAGAGAGGCTCTTTATATGGAATAAAAAATTGAATATATGGCATTTATTTGTTATTTATTGCAGTAATGCATTCTCTTTGCCAATCAGTTATATTTTCTAAGTGTCAGCTACCTCCAGATTCATTTGATTTGAAGGTAAAATATTTGTTAATTTTTATGGCAGTTCTGCAAAGTACTAGAACCCAAATGTTTGGCAAAATGATCCCAGTGAGTGCCATTTGCAAAAGCTTGTGGTGTGTTAGCTTAACCCAACTTTTTGGGTTAGCGATAAGGCTGCTGAATTGTATCATAAATGATCTATCTTTCACTAGGCTTGAATGGACAGACACCTTAAATCCACCTTTATTTAATCAGTACAGGGCCTTTGGATAGGCAGCTGTTCAGCAACCTCTGCCAGCACTTCCTTCTCCCTACCTTTGAAACTTTCCCATCTTTATTCTTTGATGTTTTATATGGCTGATATTCTCCTCTTTCATCAGTCATTTCTAACAAAGTGATGCAGTGGAGTTTATTATACTTCACTCTAGGGTAGCAAGTATGTTTTTTCTGGTTTTGCTTGCATTTACTATTAAGAAGTTACATTTTTATGCAACCCTACAATAATTTCATTAAGATGAAACACTGGGGGCATTTCCATTGAGATGAAGGATATGTCAGAATTTTAAGACTGTTTCTCATGTGGTTCTTCAGTGACATATATTTTTTTCCTGTTAAAAAGGAGAAAAAAAAAGGAAAAGAAAAGAAAACCCAACAAAGGAAATTGGCCTGGGGAAAATGCCACAGAGATACTGTTAAGAAGTCTGACTTAAAGCCAAGTAGCATATGCAGGGCGAATGCTCAGTCCACCCATTGTGCTTACAGCCACAGGGGGCTGAGAATAGTACCCTATGAGATTTTACTAGAAGTGTGGTAAAAATATTCTGGTATAGCTGCCTCTCTTTCTGAAATGAGAAACCTTAGTTTTTATGTAAACTTATACTATCTACTTTGACATAGATTTTTATTTCTCTGTTGACACTGCATCATTATGCATTCAAGTAAGTGCTGTGAATGAAGTGCAGACTATTTCTTAGCATACAGCAAAGTTAAATGTAACCTGGATACCACTTCTTCAAATGCAGGCAATGAGCAACCGTTGAGTCCATGCCTGCAGAAGTTATGGCCATGGTGCATTTAGTAGTTAGTTCTTTTATCAGAATGCAGCCTATGAAGATCTGTTTCAGTCTAGTCTACTTTTGAACAATGTTCAGACTGTTTTAAGTTGCAGTAAGGAAAGACCACTTTCAGGCATAGGGCAGAATTAGTAACGTGAAGAGAAGAAACACCTTTGTTAATTTTTAACTCTTCTGTTCTAAGAACAATGTTGTTTACAACCATTTTTGACAGTTCTCTTCTCTCTTCAATTAAAATAAGGAAATTAATTTAGGGTTGTCTGATAGTGTGAAAGTAAAAAGCAGGCTGTGCTGGCTGGTCTCCCTCGAAACACACCTTTTAAGAGGCAGAGACCTGGTGTAATCACTGCCTCCTCACCTCACTGAAGCAGCCAAAGCAGACGGTGTTTCCCAAAATTGGAGCAGAGCCCTGATCTTTGCTGGTGGCAGTGGACAATGCTCTGCCTCTTGCTCCAGGCTTGGAACAAATCTGCTATTCAGCCTTAAGAAAAGGCAAGTTTGTTAGCTAGAGGATTAGCTACAACCTTCAAAACAAAACTTGTTACTATATTGTCACAGAATGCCTGTAGATTTATGAGGCCTTAGGATTACAATAAATTAATCACAGTAGTACTTTTTTGTTTTTATAAAGGTTTGCAAAACAAGCAATAAAGTGTTGATGTGATTTCTTTTACCTCAATATCCATTAGATATTTTTCTAAGTCTAGTTTTCATTAAAATGAACTTTTCTATAATACATCTAGGAGTCATGAGTTGCTTGAATGTGATTAGGGTTTCACGAGTTACAGTAACAAGTTGAAAATCATTAGATCTTAAGTTTGATCTTCATTGTATTTCTTCTTTAGCTACAATACTAATCTATAAAGTTTACAAAAACTACATGCTACAACTTATATTATTACAAAAAGCTAGCTAGTGGAAAAAAAAATTATTAAAGGAGATAGGCACTGCCTTTCCAGTAAAATAAACTGTAATATCATAACTGAAAGTAGCCAAAGTTTTACTTTATCTCTTGAAGTAATTAATAATTTAATGGAAGCTTTCTATTTTAGAACTCAGATGTTTTTTATTAGGTCTGCTAAAATGCTTAACAAACTGTTGCGTAATTTGTCAAATTACACCCAACTGCATTAACTAATAAAATATTTGTTTTCAGTAGTTCTGAAGAGGTATTGCTTCAAAGGCTGATGTACTAATCATTCTTCAAAATCTAATTCTCTTCCTGTTTTACGTCTAACTCCACATTAAGGACACCATACTTAAAACACACTGAAACCCCAGGCATCCCTGCAGACTCCAGCAATGGCAGCCTCAGCTGCTGGGGATGCCTGCTATCTCCATGCTACATTGCCTCTTGAAGGAGTCTGTTTTCTCAGCTGATGACATTGCACAGCTTTTGTTTTTGTCAAGGCTTTTTCAGTAGAGTGGCATGATGTGAAATAGAATAACCTGATGAAATACAATAAGTTAATAATATTGCTGTACACAGAGCACCTTTCATCATGACAGATCCCAAAGAGTTTTACTTAGACTGTACATACAAAAATCATTCTTCACCCACTACTGAAGTGCAGTTACTGTTGCAGAAGAATAGGGTAACCATACCATGCCAGGAATAACAGCTTTTTTGAGTAAGGGAAATTAAGAAAAATGTCTTCATATGAAACAATAATGGGAATACTTAGGAACACTGGATCTAATTACTAGCATTTGCATTTGGTCTACGTGTTTAAAGGATTTCTTGTAAATACATGAATCAGTAATAGGAATAGGGGTATCCATAAATACTTAATTTGCCACAAGTTCTTGTGACTTCTCTTTCTCAGAAACAGCACCTTAAGCAGCAAAACAAGAAGAAAAGACCACCATATATTTAAGAATTGTTTCAAAATTTACTCAAAGAAGGAAATGCCAGTTAGTCATGAAGAGCTGGCGCTAAAATGTTCACATTTTTGCACCAAATACTGGACAATTCTAACTCTTCCATGTGGTGTTATTCAACAAAAAAACACTTTTTGGGTATTGTTGTGAGCTGCTGCAGAACATAAGGCTAACTCAGGTCCTTTCAGTAGGTCCCTTGGGACAGATTAGAGCGGACAACACTGAATGATTTGTGTTTGTAAATATACGTGTGTAGGGTTTATCAGGGAACAATTTGGTTGCAAAGAAAAGCAGGTATGTAGGCATTTTGGTTATTGTTTTCTATAATTATGTGCAGAAAATCATGCTGTAAAAAGCCAGTCTCCATGAAGGAGACAGAGGAGTCCTGCAACTTTATTTGAATAAAAGGAGAGTCCACTGGAGCATTAACTTGTGGGGTTTCTCAAGTGTTTTGGAGGACACAGGCTCCTTCAATCCTAAACTCCCAGCTGCATACTGCCCTCTTCCTTTCCCCATTGGCCAAGGCAGTAGGAGGGCACAGCCTTCCCAAACTGCCTACCACATATTTCCGCCTTGAACACAACATTTTCCTCCAAAGTTCAGAAATACAGGCTATCTGGGTCCTGTGATAGACTTCATGCAGACCCATTTGGCTATTGCCCTAAAGTTCAGGAGTTCAAACTTCAGTCAAACTGGTTTCTGTAAAAACATGTGTGGCTTGAGGTTGATAGAGACCTTAAGACCCATTTCAAAGACATTGACACACATTCTTCCTAAAGGCTCTCACCCACTGAGCTGTTTGTAAAGACATTAGCACCCATCTTTCCTACCAGTAATATAACAACATGAAAGCATTGCAATATGAAAGTGCAATATCACCCAAGAACATGCACAAGGGAAAAGAAAGACAGAGAGAGAGAGAAAGGACAAGAGAGGGAAGATCTCACCATTTGTAGGCTTCACAATAAGACTTGGTTGCTTCACAGTCTTGGTTGAACTGGTGGTCACAAACTGGATCCTTTGGGTTGTGGATGAAGTCCTGAAGAAGTGGTGGGGAGAAATCCACAGGAAAATCTATGAAACACAGAATCTGCTGGTTATATATTCACTCAGAGTTGGGTGGGAATGCCCAGGTACCTCCCCTGGGGTGGGGACACTTTGGGAGTCCCTGACCTTCTAAGCCAACACAGGTGCCCATCTCACCAGCACAGTTGAGTTGATTACGGCCATTAGCAGAGATGAACACTCTCAGGACACAGTCAATGTCCCAGCACTTCCCCAGGGTGGGGAGGAGAGGGAGCCCCATAGCTCTGTGTTTTGTGCAAGGCAGGACAGCTTAGCATGGCAAGAGGCACATGCCCAACTCCACAGGAGCTTCTTCTACCTCACTCACAGCCCATCCTTCACCCTCTCTCTTTTCAGATCAGAAGTTTTAGCCACTGCACACCCAAAAGCTCACCTCCTCCACCTCAGAAAAGCACCCTGGCATCTCCACAAATGGGAGAAATGTTTTGAGTCATTAACCTTTAACAGTTCAGTCTCTCACATTTATGTCCAGCTAGAATCATGTCAGACCAGAATCTGAGTCCCAGTGGCATTCAGTGCAACACAATACTGGCAGTGGCAAAACTGGTGCTGTATTTGCTCTCAATTTTTTATGACACAACAGGAATACATTGATACTGGGAATGTCAGGGCCGATGTAACTGTAAGCCATAAGGATTTACAATGCAGATTTATGACTCTTGATTAAAAAATGCAATTAAAGTGTCATAAGTTATTCTATGCATGGTAATTGTGTGGCATTTTTAGCCTTTACTAGTTACAAAGTCATTGGAAAGAACAAATATTTTCCTCTGAAAATTAAGTCTTGTTTGCTGTGGACTAATGGCACTCCCCATCAATGGGCTCAGTTAATGTGCTGCATGCACACTTTCCAGCCTGATCATTGTTTTTGCAGCAAACAATTATTGAAAAATGTAAATGATCATATCAAGATATGGAGAGATAGAAGGGTCATAGCATCCTCTTTTTCTTGATAGTCATCGCAGCATGTAAATTAGCATCAGTGACATTTATGACGTATATATAGGAAATCTGGCCAAATATGAGAGAGGAATTTGTCTGATGCTTCTCAAAAACTTAAATAAATATGGTAAATTCACTGGAAGGGAATGAGCTGTAGGGTTAAAAATGAAAATAACAGTTCATGGCAGTAGATTAAGCTGATGATAAATTATACATACAGTGTCATAGAGATTAGTCTCATTGCATGTCTTTATTGATTCAGTGGAAAAGGATATCAAAACTACAGTAATGAGGTTTGGAAACTGATATAAACATGAAGGAGGCCAGAAGTAATAATAAAGTCCACCCTAAAAGGTAAGGAATATGAATTGGAAGTATTAGACTGTGATTCAGTATGAAAAAATGCAACCTAATGTAACTAAAGAATGTAGAATTTATGGATATCAGCAAAAATGAAAGGTAACAGTGATAGACAGTGGTTTAGATGTCGGTAATATCATCTAGTGCCTAAAAAGTATGTTTCAGGGTTAAACACTCATAGCAGAAGGCAGTAAGGGGCAAGAGGGGCAGAGTTGGAAAACTAAACTTACATGCAGCTCTGACAAGTGAACCAACACTGCTAGGTAAGAGCCATGTAGGGCTCCTAAGTTTCATACACTTATAGAAAGTGTAAAACATTGCTTTCATGAATTTTTTTTTGCTCAGCTCTATAAGGAAATTCCTCCATTCCCTCCCTCCTCCAGGCATCACTTGAATATCTATCACACTGATATCACAAAACCTTCAAGTTATGATTGTAAATCTATATACCTTATCTCAGATTTCACCCTCATTCCAATCCTTCACTCTAGGAAAAAGCCATCCAGATTTTAAAGAAGGGAAATAAATCATTTTCATAGAATGTTTGCCAACTCTACAGAATTCTCCAGCTCGAAAAACCTGACAGCAAAGATAATACTGGGAGGGTGAAGCCTGCAGTAATTAAGGCTTTAGCCGATGATAAGGAAGGCTTCAATTCATACCCTACTGAGGCCTGAGTCACCTATTTGATCCCGGGGTTGTTCTGGCTCTCATTTCTCATTCTTAAAATGGATTTAAAATGGATTTAATAGTCCCTCTATATATCATTGGAGTCTTGTGAGAGTAAATATGCCACAGATGGTAAAGTACTCAGACATTAAAGTCCTGAGGGCCAGAGGAAATCAAAAGTTATATCCTTGTATGTGACTTTGGAATCACTTGAAATTGAGTGCAAAAAGCTTTCAGAGAACATGCTAGACACAATTACCTAACTTACAGCACATATTTTATTCAATTAATTAAATTTCCATTATTCCTATGAATTGTCCATAAGTGGTTTAGGAACACAAGAATTCCCACCCCATTGGGAGGAGAGTTTAATAGAAGCCAGGCATTGTGGCACTGCAGCAGGGTGAGCTGCACACAGCCTCCCCCAGGACCAGCCTTGCAGCTCTCCACCATCTGTGCACCTCTGACTTCCACAGTTAGTGGGTTTTGATAGATGTTGTTCAGTTGATTGTTTTACCCCCTGCTTTTTTTTTTTTATTATTTTTATTTTTTTGATGTTTAGAAGTATGCTCTGAGGCTCTCTAGAGAGTTGAATACCCCAATAGAAATTATGGGATGTTTTTCCCAAAAGAAAAACCAAAGTGAGCCCATTACTATCAAGCTGTTGCAAATTTGGATGGAATTTAGTCAATATGTCATCACTCAACAAGAAGAATCTTAGCATCAGCCAGCCCACCTAATGTATTTTATCAGTAATACTCTGTGTATGGTAGCACTTATCTGTATGTTAGCTACTACATTCATAAACTTGACCTATTTTCTGTGACTAGACAGCACCTGTATTTGAGTGAATTTGGTGTATGGTGTAAAAATTTACAAATAGAGCCTTGTTTTTTAACAGTGAATACTCTGTCTGCATTTTTAACCTGGAGCTGCTTTTTCCAGTAGTAGACTTTCTATGTTTTCAACAACCTGGTTTGACCAAAAGACTTTTTTTGCTTGATTAAATCTGGATTTTGTACATCAACTTTTCATCAGGAAAAGATGCATTCATGCTCAAGATCACATTCTTCTTGCACAAAACTGCTAGTTGACATTATCAGCACCCTTATTAACTAATTCTTAGAGCAAGCCTTGAGATCATTATCACCTTACAGAGCTGCTCACATGTGAAAGCAAAGGCAGACAGAATACGCAATATTCCTCCAGGCCACAAAGAAATCATTAGCAGAAAAAAAGATTAAAATCCTGATTCTTTGTCCATTATTTAGATGATGCCTTCTCCTTGCTAACTTTCCCTGTTCAGGGCACTAATCCAACATAGTGCTTCTTAGAGCACTCACATTTTGGTCCAGTTTTTCAGAAGAACGTAGTACACTACAATAATAATGGCTGAACCCTCTTGAGTTTTGTGCAGAGTCCAGGAGGAGAACTGAAATAGAGATAAAGCACAGCTCTGGGAATGAGGCTTGGTTCTGAACCTTAGTAAGGTGAGGCTGCCCAAACAGATCACTAGGTAGTAGCTAGCTAACCTGGTTCAGCTTACTGGAAAAGAAACCTCACAGTTGTTTCATAATTCCACCAAATCTGTCTTATTTTACAGAAATAAGACTAAATTGCCCTCTTTTAATGCTGTTTTTCTTCTAGGAGAAATGTTGACTTCTTCTACAAGAAAATATCTATGAAACCCTACAATGTGATAAATAGGGTTTTATTCAGTTTTTATTAAATAAAACCAGAAAACTTTTAGGTCTTGGCTACTTTTTTACTATTAAGTATGTCTTGGCACTTGTCTAGATTATGGTGTAATCACTTGCACAACATCATCCTTTAAATAGGTCAGCCAAAACTCTACATCCAAATACACTCTAAGCATTGCTCAGATCTCAGACTTTTACAGTTGGGTTCTGTCTCTCTAATGGTCTGAATCAAAATTCTGGATACATACAAATACCCTGAAGCAAGGGTATTGCAAATGCAAATCCAGCATGTCTGGCACAAGTCTTTCATTTTCAGGGTTCTTTTTTTATTCTCCTCTTCCCCACCTCCCACCTCCCTCCTTTCAATTAGGACAAAAGCACATTGTTATTTCAAGGAATCTAGAAGATATTATTTTCCAGGATGGTTGATATTCATATGTGAAAAATGATAAAGTGATTAACTTGCAATACATCTTGAGTAAAACCCACAGAGAAGAGTAAAAACATGGAAATTCAGCACATATGTTTTGTAAAGAAAACCTATTGTCCTCTCTGGGAGGCTTTATTTCCCGAGCTTTTTAGGCAACACTTCTTTGGCCCATAAATCAATATGGAGGAGGTCCTGGTGCTCAAGCCTCTGTTACTAGCTACAGTTGTGGAAGGGTTATATATGTAGAAGGATAGGCACCAAAAGTCTGGAAGAGTCCTCTCAGGACATTACAGTAGTTGTGAGTATTTGAGGTAATCGCATTATATACAATGCTTATTGTTTTATTGCGGCTGATATTTGGCTTTCTATCCTTAAAACGGAGTCAGAATTCTAATTAATCCTGAACCATCACAGTGGCACATTTTCCGGAGGATATGCAAACTGAGACTGATTTTTCCATGATGTTTTAATGTCTCCCCTTTACTTGATTTCTTTTTTTACTCCATGCTGTTGCCACAGACAAGCATAGGATAAAATCTCAGTATTTGTTATGTCTTGCCCTCCAGGATATAATTTTTCCTAACCGTCTTTAATTGAATGGAATTAACTTTCCTTTTATAAGTCTACAAAATATAAGGTGTGCACAGATGCCTAAATACAAGCATTAACATTGTGTTAACCCAGTCTAGTTTTGTGATTGTGCTGTCTAGAAGAACATACCAGAGTTGGTTTTGGCATATCCAAGCCTGCCTTCTGGCTGCAGGTGCTTATATTCCAGCACTTCCTTCATAAAAAAAAATTATCTTAATGTTTACAAATTATTTTGTGCATAATGACTAACAGCATTTATGAATACTTTCTTCTATTCTTCCCATTTTAATCATCAGTTGGGCACTTTAATTTGTTCTTTTGGCAATTCTAGCTCTCTCTATCATTCTTGAAGTGACAGCTTCTGTGACACATTCATCTCTCAAATACACTTTTGCACATTGTCTCAGATTTTATCTGCACCTTTTCCTCCACTGGGCCTTGGTTTGTCCTCACCTTTGGGTCCCTCAGGCCAAGAAACTTGGAGTAGAGTGACAACTTGATTTCTGTAAAGACTAGAGCTGGGAAATAAAAAATATATTATCCCAAGCTGGTCACAAGCTTTCTCTAACTATCAGCAGTCTCAGTACCTTATCTTGTCCTTCATTTTTTATTGATTCACAACTTCTATGTCCCGTTTTTTGTCTCATCCAAACTCAGAGATGGAGAGGTTTGTGCTAAAGGCAGCTTTCTCCCTCAGCTCTATCTCTAGCGCAAGTGTGGGTGCTGGTAAATAAATAAAAGCTCTTCAAGCAGATGGAAGGCACAGTGCTGCCCCAAGGTCTGCACAGACTAAAGGCTTTAACTGTTTTGCTAGCTGGGTCATGCTGCTCCTCCACATGGCTCAGCACCCACTTCAACATCTGTTGCAAAAGGATATCTTGAATAAGGACTGACCTTTCCATCTCATTGCAGAGTTAAAGTGGGGATAGCATTTTTGTACTAGGACAATGTCTGAACATCCTCCTGAGTTCCCATGTACTAAGTACTACACTAGAGTAGACCTTACCTCAAATAAGTCAGTCTTTGGTGTTTTGTTGACTTTAATTTTATTTTAGCCCAAGTACCAATATTAGGACAGTCTGTGCCTGAGACCATGAGAAAGGAGATGCCTGTTTTACATTCCTGTGCTGCAAACACCAAAAGCTGACCGTAAGTTTTGCTGCCCTTTTTTCAAGTCCTAGTTATTATTGGCATGATTCATTTTTTGGTTTATAATAGTACCCAGATGTCCCAATCAGAGTCCTGCTGTGTTCAACACCATAGAAATATATAAGAAGAAACAGGCTTTTCTCTAGAGAACTTGGAATTTAATTTAGGAAATAAATGTAGTATTGTAAATGAGGTGAGATAGGCATCAGGATGGCTAGTTGCTGTAGGCTTGTACCAGTCACCGAAGGATAGTGCTTCATCATGCACTGGAACTTCTACTGTGTTGGAGAGCACTGGTCACTGTGGCTGTGTCATCAGTCACCAGTTGGTGTCAGGGGCAAGTCCTGAAATGGAACTTGAAGCTAGTAAGATGAATTTAGTGGACAAAACCATGCAGACTGAGGGGGAGCATATGGTTTGGTTAGGTTTTTTCTTTACTGTCCTAATGAGGGGACAGCAAATCCCGACAAGATAATTCTTGTAGGCTTGTGTAACAAAAGCTGTAGAAAAGTACTAAAGGGGAATAAAGGATCCCTCATGCTATATTGAAGGGACAGATCTCAGTTCAGATGGGGGATGGTCAGATCTCAATGAGAAAATGGTGTAATAAAGGCTGGAACTCTAAGAATGAAGAAGACGGAAGGAATTTCAAAATGTTAGATATTTTTATTTAGTACAATAATCATTTCCCTTTGTATCTGAAACATTTATCTTTCTATTTTCTGTTCTTGAAATATACTAAGTACTGTATCAAATTTATTATTTTATAAATAAAACCGTGTTATTTGAACAGACAACATAAGTAATTTCTGGGAATATTGGCCATTTTGCCTGGTGTATAGGAGAAATGTGCTTTTCATTTAATTGACCATTTGGTGGCAGTACATGTTAGCCTCACTTTTTGGATGATAATATGTTACTCATTATGGTTGTATATCAGATTTGTTCCTCTAAAATGTGTCAAGTACAAGAGCCAAATCTTTATATAAAGTCTGCAGTGTTAAGGGGTGAATGCCCATTCTTAAAGCTTGCTAAGAGAAAAAGGTATTGATATGAAGAAAATGGTATTCATTAACATTTCATAGTAAGTTTTCCACCTACAACAAAGCAGTTCATTTTGCTTTCTACCATTGTTTCTTCTAAGGTAGTGTGACATTTTTCACAGAAATTATGCTTATAATGAAATATCAGCAGTATGCCAGGATTGCTTTCTTCTTTACATGGAAATTAAAATGAAGACAAAATAAATAAAATTTATGCCCTGCACAAAGGATAAATTGAAGCTACATGATAAAAAGCACATCCAGGACTTTCCCTGGTAAAAGGCACATGTTGCCACACTCCTGCAATGCCAAGTATGCTACACTTTGAATGAACGGTTCTATCTGGTACAGTTTAGAGAAGCGTACAATATCCTGCTTTTAATGCAGCGCAGGTGTTGGCAGATCGAAATACTAAGTCTCATTAAAACATATATATATATAGTCGTGAAACCAAGTTTCTATTTCCAATACTAGTGTACTAAATCAGACTGTTAAAACTAAGAGGAGGAGCATGAAAAGGGATCAGCTATGGTGCTCATAGGGGTTGATACTTGCTAATCTCTGTTTTGATACAAGTAATAGTTCATTGGACTGTTTATTTTCACTAAGATGTTTTTTGAACTTATTTATTGAGCTGTGATACTTCTTGGGAAGTGTTTCTGGCTGTGGACAAATACCATCTGCAGCAGAGTAAACTTGTGTATAGAAAAGCTCATTAGCACAAGCTGAAGCCAGGAAAGGATCCTAGAAAGGGCCCAAGGAGGGGACCTGTAAAAGTAATGACAGGATGGAAGGGCAGAAGGACACTGAGTTTCAGTGCTGGACAACAGTTCATCTTCAAGCTAAACATTTAGTAGTAGTCAGCTTGTATTAAAGTTACCGTGTGCTCTCAAGCAGGCTGCAGCCACCTGTAAAGCATTCCCAGAGGCAAGAGAATTTCTGAAACATGGACATGGAGGTGCAGAATGCACAAATTATGGATCACATATATATCTAAATATTTATGCATATCAATGTGTATCTATATTTAAAAATTAGAATATAACCTCTACATTTTCAAGCCTCTATGAATTTGAAAACTGTAATCTGAATTAACAGTCTTAACTTTGGAAGTCTCTCAATTTTCAACAAGAGCTACAGGTGCAGAGTAGCTTGCAGTAGCTGTTGGCATCCCTAATTCTTGGACAGAGAACAGGCAGTTTGATTTGATCTCCTCTGATTTGACAGTCTGGCTTCCTACATTTTATAGTGTTTGTATTTTTTCAGTATGGGACATTCATAAAACGTCACAACACCACTCTCAGGAGACAAGTGTCACTACACCTGGGTTTTGGATTCTGGTAATGAAAGAACTAAACTATTTAAAATATTGTAGTGCCATACAGTGGTCAGAAATATAGAAACAGTGACACTCGGGGTAGAACACTTAGTAGTTCCTGAGTCATATCATTAATATCCTTCTTGCTTTGACATCCAACTAATATATTGCATAGAGAATGCTATTGGATTCAGTTTAGAATTTAGGAATTAATTCAAAGCTTGTTTTTCTCCAGAAACAACATGATTTGACCTACAGAGCAGGAAGTATACTTGAAAATTGACTGATATTTTCTGAGGAGATTTGGAAAAAGCATTATTAGCAGTAGTCACAGTGTTCAATTATTACCTACAAGTACTTATTCATACCACTGGGAATAGTCAAGTTTCTCTAAATCAGGTAAGAGATTTCAATGGATTAGTACTACTTCTCAATAGTAGAAGAGATGGAACTGACACTTTCTCCTTGCCCTCAGCAGCTGTAATGGAGCTCTCTAGTATCTCCCAAAATAAGATTTCACAGGCTAAGGAAAGTTTCTTTAAGTTTATAGTTTCAACAGTTAAAAGGAAGATAAGCAATATAGCAGCACTGATATAATTAGATACTATTTTTAAAAGGTGGTGACTGATTTCTTAATGAGCATGTCCTTCAGTCACAGGAATGATTTGCGACAGGAAAATCATCCTGGAAGCTGGATAGACCTGCTGCACATTTAGGCAGTGGTTTTGTCTTCATTGAGCTCACCTTTGCTAGGGCTTTGTCATATAAACTCTCTACCTTATAGCCATGCGTTAACTTGATTCCCCTGTATTTGTTCCTTGCACATCATATTCTGCAGTAAGTACAAATAATCCTACTCCTGCTGCCATGAAGGTGTCAATTCTATGAAAAGAAGACACCATGATAATCATCACAAGCAACCCTGTGCCTATACCATGACTGCAGTTACTTGCTTCTCTGTCAAGAACTGGAATAAATACAGGGCAAAATCCTGCTGAAGACAGCTCTGCTTCTGTTCCTAGTGTAAGGTAGCTTACCTATGGGCTTAAATTTTCCTGCTCTCTGCAGGGCATCCCAAAATGTGTGAAAACTATAATCTGCTTCTCTTCACTAAGATTTTTGTATTGTGATAGTGTTTGTAAGAACAAATAAATTTTCATAATATAGAAACACCATATAACTGTTTCCTACCTTTGCAGTGGTACAGATTTGCCTAGAGATTTTTGTTCTTTTCATACTACCAAAATGGAAAAAATGAACTTAGGGCAGTTTTTTTTTAAAGCTTAAATCTCCACAGTTTTTCAAATTACTGAGTTTGCTAATAAGAATTGTAAGTGTGCATCCACTGTTTGATGAGTTGAGGCAAAGTATCTCTAAGTAACATGATTCTTGTCCAAAGGGTATAAAAGCTACAAACTTTCACCTTGAAGGAAACTCAGTAAGCAAAAGATATTTATGTCTTCAGGAGATTGATGTTTTCTCACCTGCAGTGGGACAGTCTGGGCTGGCATTGCTTGTGCTTTACTTTTCCTCGTAGTTCTAAGATTATTATCATAGAATTATAAAATACACTGAGATGGAAAGGACCTATCAGGATCATCAAGTCCAACTCCTGGCCCTGCGTAAGACATCCCCAATAATCACACCATGTGCCTGAGAGTGTTGTCCAAGCTCAGTCCAAACTCTGACAGGCTTGCTGCTGTGACCACTTTGCCCAACCAAGCTCTGGGTGAAAAGCACTGATATCTAATCTACACCCTCCCTGACACAGCTTTAGGTCATTCCCTTGAGCCCTGTCACTGGTCAAGAGATTGGAGACATCAGTACCTGTCCCTGTACTTCCCCTCATATTTAAGACCAAAAGGAGGTCTCCCCTTTCTCCCCCAGGCTGAACAGAGCAAGTGCCCTCAGCTGCTCCTTTTAAGGCCTCTCCTCCAGAACTTTCACCACACTCATGGCCTTCCTTCAGACACATTCTTACAGTTAAATGTCTTTTCTATATTGTGACTCCAAAAACTGCTCCCAGCACTAGAGGTGAAGCTGCCCCAGTGCAGAGCAGAGCAGAGCAGGACAATCCCCTCCCTTGCCTGGCTGGCCATGCTGTCCCTGGTGCCCCCAGGACAGGGTAGGCCCTCCTGGCTGCCAGGGCACTGCTGGCTCATGTTCAACTTGCCATGGACCAGAATTCCAGGGCCCTTTCCATGTCCCTGCTCTCCAGCCTCTCCTTCCCAGTCTGTCTGTACATCCAGGGTTGCCCCATCCCAGATGCAGGATCCAGAGCTGTCCCTTCCTAAACTTCATATTGTTGTTGATTGCTGCTCTCTTTGTTAAGGTGTCTCTCCAGGGCCTCCCTGTCTTCCAGGGAGTCAACAGCTCATTCCATTTGGCAAATGCACTTAACACTCCTTAGAGTTCTGCATTGAAGTTAATGAAGATGTTGAAGGACACTGGATCAAGGATGGAGCCCTGTGGAACTGCCCTAGTGACAGGTCTCCAGTCTGATGTCACCCCTTTCACTGTACCCCTTTGTGCCCAGCCCATGAGCCAGTTCTCACCCATCACATGATGTGTTCATCCAGCTGTGAGCTGGACATTTTGTCCAGAAGAATCCTATGAGAGATGGTAACAAAACCTAACTGAAATCCAAAAATATCACATCAACTGGCTTCCCTGGATCAGCCAGGTGGGTTAGCTTTTCGTAGGAGAAAATGAGCTTCAACAAGAAGGATTTCAGACATTGTGAACCCATGCTACCTGTGGGCAATATTTGAAAATTACATTGTAAATATCAATTCCCACCACTGTCCTAGAAGTGAAATCATGCATTGACTACTGCCATTTCTGCTTTAAAATATCCATATCATGTTGCTTTAATATGTGTTTATGTTGCTGCATTGAAGTTACATTCTGATCACTGTTTGTAGGCTTCACCCATACTCAACAGCTACAACTTCCTGGAAGTATGGTGTCAGGACATCAGCATATTTAATGAGCACAATATATCCTGCGTGGCTACAAGGAATGAACAATATGAACGCATGTCTTCTAAATTAAGTGGGAAATTGCCTGTTCATTACTGTGGGACCCTGCATGATTTTGTGCCTCCAATGCCCTTTATGTTCAAAAATTACTCTTTTTCTTCTATGAAAGCCATAGCATGGCTTCTACTATGTTAGAGTAAGGTGATAAATATGAATAATTTGACTCCAAACCAGTTTTTGAAAATATGCTTCATCTACATAAAATTTTTCCTGCAGCTATCACCCTGATCTTTGTTGTATTGGGTTTACATGACCAAGTTTTGGTAGCAGTGGGGCTATAGGAGTGGCTTCTTTGAAGGGCTGCCAGAAGCTCCCCTATGTCCAACAGTGCCAGTGTTAGGTGACTCCAAGATGGATGTGCTGCTGGTCAAGGCTGGGCCAGTCAGAAATTTTGTTGACACCTGTGTGATAACATATTTAACAAAAAAAGTTATTGCACTGTTGTGGCCAGAGAAGAGTAAGGTGAGAATATGAGCCAGAAACAACTCTGCAGGCACCAAGGCTAATGAGGGAGGAGGGGCAGGAGCTTCTTCAGGCACTGGAGCTGAGGTTCCCCTGCAGCTCGTGGTACAGACCATGGTGAGGCTGCTCTTCCCCTGCAGCTCATAGGAATCTATAGGGACACATCTACTTGCAGCCCATGGAAGAGCCCACACTGGAGTAGGGGATCTCTGAAAGAAGACTGTAAACCCATGGGAGGCCTGACCTGGAGTGGGCTCCAGGCAAGGACCTGCAGACCTGTGCAAAGGGGAGCCCATGTTTGGAGCAGGTTTCCTGGAGCGACCCACACTGGAGCATACTATGCCTGAAGAACTGCTTCCCCATGGAAAAGTATCATACCTTGCAGTTTGAGAAGGATTGTTACCCATGGAATAGACTCACATTGGAGAAGTTCATGGTGAATTTTCTCATGAGACACCCTGTGCTGGAGCAGGGAGAATAATTCCTCTCCCTGAGCAGCAGCAGGAGCAATGTGTGATGAACTGACACTGTAATTCCCATTCTCTGTGTCCCTGCACCACTGTGGGGAAGGAGGTAGAGCTGGGGAAGTGGAGGGGTGGGAGGAAGATGTTTTTGAGGTCTCATTTTACTTGCCATTGTCCTGCTCTGATTTTCTTGGTAATAAATTAAATTAATATCTCTAATTAGAGTGGGTACGTGGGGAATGATTTCTCCTGGACCTTATGTTAGCCCATGAGTACTCCTTTCTCCCCTGTTTAGCTGTGGAGGGCACTGATAGATATGCTTTAGTGAAGTCTGGCATCTAGCCAGGGTCAAGCTCTAGAGCTCTGTGCTGGATTTGGACAGTCAGAGGTGGGGTGCTTGTCACTTGGCTGGGATACTTTTCTTTTGAATGCACTGTAGCATATGTTCTGTGAGCAGTTGTGGTAAATATAAGAATATCAAATCAGAGAGGAACTCAAGTGAAGTGCTCTGAGGATGGACAAATTCTATGTGTGTAATGTGGAAAAAAAGTGAACCTTTTTGACCTGACATTGTCCTTCTTTTAACTATGGAGAGCTCTGTTTCATAAAAACAGTGCCACAGCCTGTAATCAATAATCAATGAGAGAATCACGGCAGACCAGACCTTCAAAGAGAATGACACTACCCTGTGAACTGTAGTGTTGATTTTAGCTCGGGTAGAGTTAGTTTTCTTCACAGCAAAGATAGGGGGATGTATTTTGGATTTATGCTTGAAACAGTATTGATAACACAGGGATATTTTACCTATCACTGAGCAATGCTCACACAGTGTCAAGGCATCTCTTGTGTTCCTCAGGGTATCCCACCTGTGAGGAGGCTATGGGGGCACAAGGAGTTGTGAGGGGACACAGCCAGGACAGCTGCCCCCAGCTGGCCACGGGGATATTTGATTCCATATGGCATCAAGCTCAGCAAGTAGAGCTGGGGGAAGAAAGAGGAAGGGGGAGGATGTTTGTGGTTGGTGGCATTTGTCTTCCCAAGCCACAGTTATACATGATGGAGCTCTGCTTTTCTGTGGATGACCAAACACCTGGCTGCCCATGGGAAGTGGTGAATGAATTCCTTGTTTTTCTTTGTTTGCATGTGTGGTATTTGCTTTACCTATTAAACAGTCAGTATCAAAACTCACTTTTAGTCCACCATGGGGGGAGTGAGTGAATGGCTGCTTGGGGCTGAGCTGTCAGCTGGGGTTAAACCATGACAGCTGTCCATAACACTATCTTTCAAAACTAGTGTAAGAGACAATAACTCCAGTCATGTTATTACATTTGGGATTTTTATTTCAGGAAAATCAAAGCTGTGAAGGAAACTAAGTATTGGAAATCTAGTTACATCTTGCTGAATCAGAGGAGAATTCGAAGTAATGAGACCATTGGATAAGAGCAGCATGCATGAAAGCATATGGGGTTAAGCTTCAGCATTCTGTCCTTGGAGAGAATGCCTATGCATTTAGCAGGAGCAAAAATGATGAACATGTGACCCATTTTCAACTTCAGCAAGCCATAATGTTCAGTCACCAGTGGGATTATTGTTACGTCCCCTTCTTTATATAGGAAAAATAACAAGACATAGAGCCTTCACTACTGCTACTGGATTTGTTTTCCATAAAATCACCCTCAATTCATAGAGTATACTAACAGGTGGAGTCAGAAAGTGATCTGAGTTACCCCATTTTATAATCAATAATGCGTAAAGGCATTCTTGCTTGACCTTTTCTTAGATAACACTGGCTTGACACCAAACTGAAAGGAAGGTTGTAATCCAGTTTCTCCATATGCCTGTATTAATCAGTTTCATTTCAGTTCAGGACATTGAATCTCCATTGAATCATTGAATTGGGACATTGAATCTGTGTCTCTCTGCCCCTTCACTACTCAATTGAACAGGAGCAAAGGGCTTTTCTAATGACTTTTGCCCACAAGAGCCAAACTCCATGAGTGCTGCTGCTGTCTGCAAGGGCAGGCACAGCAAATAAATCTGTCTGTGAATCTTTAATATGACAAAGGCTCTGGCTCTGCACGGGCCACTGCAAGCACCCAGTGGAGCTGGGACAGACCTTGTCTGAGTGACATCATTGTGGCACCATTGTATTTTAATCTGTGGGAAGGGTAAATGAGGAGGTGAGAAAGGGAGTTTCCCTCTGTTTGCATGATCTTAGCTGCCCTACCTGGGAGGAAGAGAGGAGATAAATATGAAAATGAAGGGTAAAGTAATGAGGCAGAGACCAAGGGACTTGTTCTGGAGCCGTGGCCTCCCCTATGTGTCCCTCTCATTGCCACATGGCAGGGGAGGGACACGAAACCCTGGAAATACATGAAATTTTACTACTCCCATCCTACAGATTTAATTCATTTTTAAATACCCAGTCCAGTTTTCAAACCCATTCAGATGTCTGTACCTCCACATAAAAACTAGAACCCAAAATTACTTGTCTGTAAATGGTCCATGCATAGTTATGTACATTAGAATGCCCAAATGTAAGCTAAGCCAGGAGGCTACCTTATGTCAGTGAGCACACAGACACCAGGAGCTAGACAAAAAAGAAACTCCAAGGGTATGGTGTCCTAGATCTTACCCTTTACTATGGGCTGCAAAAAACTGCTTTTGCACACATGATATGTAAAACTAGGACTCTCTCTGGAAGGTATATATCTTAAAGAGCTAGGCAGATCTTGTTTCTTTCTTTTAAAATGCAGTTAGAACTTGTGCTGCCTCCTTCAAAAGTAGTGAGAGCATTCAAGAGGAAACAGAGTCAATTATTTCCTCATCTCAAAATATTTTAATCCCTATTTTCCTACCTTTTACTAGATGGAGATCACCAGGAGGCAGCCCCTTCCTCATAGGCTTTTGTAGGAAGTAGAAGAGGACTCTTCTCACTCTTCTGGGAAAATGGGGCTGCTATGCACAAAATATGAAAGACTGAGTGACAGAGGCAGAGCGTGAGTTCCTGATCCAGTGGTTAGGCTTAGAGCTGAACGACACAGTTTGGGTGCCAGTTTCCATGGTCATTCCTACATTTTAACTGTATCACCTAAAATACAGGTACTGTCCTGAGAGCAAAAACCAAAACTCAGAACTCCTCCTGAGTTAAGCCACTTACCCACTTAAACTACTGAATTGTGTTTTGCTCCATAAATTTTGGAGACTTGTCAGTGGATTGTACACTTACCCAAATTGGTTTAGTCTGGTGGCAGGACATTTCTGTCTAAGGGAGGACATATAACTCTGAATTATCTCATAAACAGGAGCAAACTAATCTTGGTTGACTGCATCAAGGTGGGTAAATTTAGATACACAAACTAAGCAACTCCAGAGGAAAATTAAAGCTGAAAAGGGTCAATTGCCTATTAAACCCAGGTGTCTCAGGGTCAGGCAAGCATTTTTGGTATCATGTTTTGAACTTCTAGCTTCTAGATCCCAAATAAAGTGCTTAAGTCCCCTTTTGAACCTGGCCTAAAGCCATGTTTAGATCTAAATATAGTATTTATGTTAAAAGTCACTGCTTTCTCACCTTACTTTTGGGTGCAAAGTTCACTGAGTTCATGAATATAAGCCAGTGATCCTGAAAGTTTGGCAAACACAAGAAAAGGTGGTTCAGAGAGCTGGGAATCTGGCAGACCTACAGCACTGCAATTCTATAGTTCATACATCCTCAAAGCAAAAGAAATTTAATTTACCCTCCCAAGCACCAGCCTGTCTAGAGCTCAGTGCAGTAGGCTGGGAGAGAACAGGAGTCTGATCTGGTACCATTGTGCCTGTAAATGCTGTGACATTGGAGATCTCCCTGCTAGCGCTGCTTAAAGCACCATGTGCAGAGGGAGCTGCACTTCAACAAGCCTGCAAGTTGTTTGTGAGCACAGCGTGTAATATCCTGGCACTGCAGCTGATTGCTTACAGGTGGTAAAAGAGACCCTAACATCCACACTGAAAGCACCTTTGCACAATATTAGCCACTGCAGCACACATTGGAGGCAGGTGACAGAAATGCATTTGCAGTCCTTACTAACATATCTCTGTGTGTTTACGAGGAAGTTGCAAAGGAGAATGACAGAAACAGCAGTGGGAAGGGATCTCTTGAGATTATTCAGTCATGCCTCCCACCTGAAGCTTGAAACTGTGGGGTTCTTTTCAGTGCCTGACTGTCTTCTTGGGCCCCTTGCGTGCTGACAGATTCAAAGATGTGGAGTGCATTTTGGGCTCTATAGTACAAAAGTCAAATAAAAGCTTAAATGAAAAAAAGAAAAAAAAAAAAGAGAATAAAAGAGAAGTCGAGAAAGAGTCTCTAGTTTTAAAACACATGTCAAAGTCCATGGGTAGTCTTATTGCAACTGGAATGTGTGAGGCTTTTTTGCCATTAACCTCAAGACAAATGGCTTGTTTTAAAGACAGTAAAAACACCATGTTGTGCAGGTGCCTGTATGTGTGGGTAGACTTCTCAGGAGGATGTCAGGGACTGTAGTCACAGCACTGGTGCTTCCCAGTGCTCTGCACAGTCTGTGGCATGTCCAAAGCATGGCCCTTTCCTCAGGTCCTCCTCTCCATCATCACCCTGTGTGCCTCCAGACCTCTGTACCTGGAATTCCAGACTTGAGGTTGTTAAACAAAATGGCAACTGAATAGAGCAGAAACTAATAAATGAGCAATAAAGGAATTTGAACACCAGAAGGCAATTAGAAAAGGAGTTGAAATGGAAATAATTAGATAATATAATTCTAAATTAACTGCAAATCTTAGTTAATCCTATTAACTATCTATGATAAATAGATCAAGTGGCTTGTCAAAGTACTGCTGGTTTTTCTATGGTTTGATAGATCAAGGTTAGTTGCTGTTAGAACCACAACATTATGCTTTGTTTCTAACTGATGAAGGAGTAAGATTGATTTGAAACATATGGTGAAAAATACTGCAGTTCTTTGTTTGCATCTGTTATACTTTTATTCGTTAGTAATTGGTTCACAAGTTGCTTTTCTATTTTTTGTTGTATTCTTTAATATATTAAGTGAAAACAGAGACTTTTTAGCAGATGTACAAATGAGAGGATAAACATCTCAGAAAGCTTTGAAGCTGTATTATGTTTTTTCTCCAGTTTGTTTTATATCTCTAGGGCTACACTCAGGATTTTCTGCTGGTGAACATGGGTGAAAGGCTTTTTATTGGGTCATATGGACCTAGTGAGTAGGGAGTCCATATCTGGCATCCCATAATAGCATTTTTCAAAGACTTTAAGATTGCACCCAAAGTAGTAGCGCCCTCTTCTGTGATACACCTCTGTTTTTAAAAGGGTTAACTTGTATCAGAAAGGTTCTGAAGGGAGTTCCAGAGTGTTTATTTAGTTAAAGCCAAGGCTGTCACTGTCATATGATTAGTCCTTTAAAACTGTAAACAGCTCAGTATTTAAAGTTAATTCTTAAGGATGCAATGTAGTGAATTCACAGCATTTTCTCATCTTTCCTCTTTTCTTGAGTTATGAAGAGCTGCTAATCATAATCCCATGATCTGTGAGTGCATACCAGAGCAAGCCTAAAAGTCAGTGGAAATTACAATGTGTGTACTTCAGTACAATCGATTTTGTTTGTTGTTTTAGTGGCATGATTCCTGTTTACAGCAATCAAACCATCGTATTGCACAAAATAAATCAATAGGATGATAATGTAGCTATTTACTGTACTTATAGACTTGCCTGTGTCTATGTCTAGGACACTCCACACTGCACAATGCAATGTTCTTAATTTTTATTTCCTTTTGGATGAAGGTTGACATAATTCACAGGTACTAGCAAATCCCACCATGCTACAAAATGCAACATTTATAAGAGATACATATGGTACATATTTATAGTGAGCAAAATAAGGACTTGTTTCAATTATGCATGTGGATTAGCTCTTTGAAGAGAAAAGAAGTAGGTGTTACCTCATGCCCATATAAATCCAGGGGTAAAACATGCCTAGAACAAAAACCCCTTTACATGCTGTTACTTGTACATGAGCATTAACATGTTTCAGGCATAACTCTGAACAAGATACACAGACATATGTTGCTATGAATCTTGGAGAACATGCTGTGCTTACATTTTTCAAGCTATCCAACAATTTCTGCAATAGATTTATGCTGTGCCAGGAAAGGACAGTATTTGGATATCCTATGGGTAATACATATGAGCAATACATATTCAATGCACATCAAATACACATAGGTAGACAAGGAAGTTACTATTGGCTAAATTAGGAAGTGGTCTTTCATCATTTTGGCTGCTTGAGACATTGTCCCACACACATATTTACCTGCTGTACCTTGCACTCTACCCAGTGCATCCTGTCTGCCTTTCATTGAGATGTAAGCAACATCATTTCTAGGGAGAAGACACTGCAGAATCACCTTCTGCAGTCTACCTTCTGCCACAGATTTACTCTGCAGAAACCCACTCATTAGAGGAAAATTGCAAACAGTAAAATTGTAGTGAGTTAATTGTCATTAACTGTTTATTCATGTCTGTTTTATAGGATGGAAAGTGCAGATTTTGATCCCACCTTCCTTTTCTGGGAGGCACAGGAGGACTAGGAAGAAGCAGGAGCAGGAGAACCTCCTGAAGAAGGACCTTCAGGCATAATACCACTTCCTGATTAAACACAGGATGGATCTAGCACAGTGACATTGACATTGCTACAGACTAGGATTGTCATGAATTTTAGAAGAGCTATATGCATCCACTTTGTAAATCATGTTGCGTCTGTAAAAAAACCTTTGCAGTTAAAAGCAGCATTACTTTCCAACAGTATGGGCAAAGTGGAGATTAACTATGTCTGTAACTAAGTTACATTTTCTTTGTGTATTATTTTATGTATTCTCTTGAAATTAATCCATAAGGAGTGAGAACCTGAAGACTTCTTTGTGTTATTTGCAGCATGAGCTTTTTTTGAGGTTATATTCTCTCTTCCTGAATCTCTCCTTATTCCACAATTTCTAGAGTGTAGGACTGCTTCCTCCACAGTGTGCCCTTCACAAGGAACTGCAGTATGTCATGGTCTGAAAACTTTACCAGAGCGTGCTAGGCTTGGCCCTTCTCCCTGTGTCTTCCAGAGATTTCCAAATCTTCCCCTGAGGGGAGCATTCTTTGGCTATTCTCTAAGTAAACCTTGCCTTGTTTCCCGGTGTTTCAGCCTCCCATTCCTAGGTATTGCTTTATATGAATGAGTTGTGTTCCTGAGACTCTTGACAGATGAGGGCCCATTCCTACAAGTCCTCTAGGGTCTTTTCGAGGGTCTAGATCATACCAGGTAGAAACATTTTCTTTTGGGTTTTTTTGACAGTTTTTCCCCTGTAATAACTTAACACAGTAAGTATTTGTAGAATCAGATTTGTGTTTAATAAAATGAATATAATTTTTCTCAGATGATTTGACATTTTATGGAATTCTATTTATTTGTGTTTCAATTAACTTTGTTAACAATGGCAAAGTTAGTAATGATATTTGGCAATCAAAACCCATTATGAAGTATTTGAACAATACAAGGTTAGTTAAGTTAAAGGAGATGTTGTGCAGAGCATTTCAAATTGAATTTGGAGAGTGGCAAGCATCTGTGTGTTTGGAAATCTCTAAATTTCTGCCTGAAGGGTAAATTGAAGCTTATATAAACAAGAACTTGTGGTCTAATGTTTGGGCTTTTACTGACACAGACACAAAGACAGACACAGATGCACACACATAAACCTCTATAGGAGGTTACAAAAGACAGGGAAAAAAAGAGGGAAGAGTAGAGAAAGAGATGAGACATGTTAGCTGTCTATTTAATGTTTTTCACCCATGTAATACAGTCTGGCATGGTATTTTCCTCAGTTCCACCAAATCAGACCTGTAAAAGCAATTATCAGTCATCATAACATGAATCAAGCTTGAACTGCTGTGGTTCTGAAAAGCGTGACAAAGTTAATTGAAATTTAGGCAGTGAAGAGTTTTCACTTCCTGAGATAAGGTGTGTTTTCAGGGGAAGTTTGTTGCTATGTTGGCTTTAGTTAACAGTTCTTAAGTCTCTTGTTAAAGGATTTGTATTATTTCTGTGGGTGGATCATAGTCTCATCCAATTATGACTTCAGTACAGCCAAGCTTTGTGTCATATGCTTTACTAGCCCATACTGGTTTGCACATTCTTTTTACTTCACAAGAAGATTAAAAAAATAATAATAAAAAATTCTCTCTCAAGTGATTACAAACAGTACTTTGGAAGTATCAAATTCTACTGAATGTTCATTTCATTCCAAAAATATCATTTTGGTGACTTAGTGGTATATTGTTTTAGTAACCACAATAAAATTGTTTAAAATCTGGCAAAAAAAAAAATTAGTTCTCAGCCTAGAAGCCAAATGTGATATATATCTATGTTTCCCTGGCTAGTTATCTTCTAATCTCCTGACTGTAGAGAAGCATGAATTTGCTTTCATGTTGTGTTACATCTTTTTTAAAGCAATCTCTATGTTTAAATGGTTTGCTCTTAACGATTGAAATTCTGAAAGCATCCATGGCATTAGTATGAGTGCAAGTATGGTAAATAGTGGACAGAAAGGAAACTGGAACTTCCTGAGTCCCTGGGGTATATTGTGCGCCTGATTTTCTTTTTTTTCGCCCAATTTTGCTTTAAAAATTATTGCAGGTTACTGAACTTCTCTGTGTAAAGTTACAAGAAATATCAAAGTTACCATTTAATTTTGTGGAGGTTTTTTTTAAGAACTTCTTGTTTTGATACATTTTAATTTTTATTTTTCTAATGTTGACCCTTTGTTCTTGTCCTTGAGGTCTTTTCATATCCCACAGAGTACAATTCTTTAGTCACTTTGAAGAAGAAAATTATTCTGAAGAATTTCTGAAGAATTTCTTAAATGTTACGAAAAAATCTGTTTTTTGAAAGTAGAGTTAATATTTCAGTATATTTTTCCAGGTAAGACATGTGAGTAATATAGATAGGACAAAATAGCATAATATAATAGTTGTATGAAGGTTCTTCTCAAAAAGACAACCCTTTTATGGCATCCTCCTGCAGCTCCCATTTCATCTTCCCTCTGACCTCCCACATTCCCCAAATATCTCTGAAGCAAGAGAGAAACCAAGAGTGAGGTGCCAGATAGGATCCCATCAGAATCTAATCTAGTACTTTTGAGCAGTTATGAGACTCTCAGGATTACTGCAAAACTTGACATTGCTACATGATGTTTAAATTTAATCCCACTGAAGTCATTAAGGTCCAAACAAATGGAAGTCAATTTAGCATTTAGGGACAGCAAAAATATTTATATTGTACATAACAGGCTTATATGACCTAATAATTTAACAAGAATGTATTTCTGTATTTAATATTTCTGTTTAAATGAGTCTATGTAAGACCTGCATGCCCCAGGTTTACTTGGGCTTGTTGGCCATTTGGGACCCATGCTCAGAACAGAGCAACCCCAAAATGATTCTGAGCCTGGGAAACTACTAAATTGTACCTGAAGAAAATTAAAGCATTTGATAAAATGAGAAAAAGACAGGGTAAAGACGCAGCTAACCTTGCAATGGTAGCATTCTCCTTTCCCACTCCTCTGCCAAATGCACTTACTTGATTATAACAATTCTAATTAAGCCCATTATAATGCAATGGAAATTTCCCAGGACAGACTTCATTGCTAGAAATAGGCTAAATGATACTTACTGGAAATGTTCTTTCCCTGTACACTAGTTATGTTGTCCTCCTTTCTTCCAGTGCAAGGTCTAATTTTGGGTATGCAAAAAGCTTTCCAGTTTTCCCCCATTCTCTCTACCCGCTGGAAACTGTTGCATTTTTGAACACTGAAGCAGACACACTATGCAGTATTACATTTCTCCCATCTGGCCTGCAGCCTCCCCCCTCAGGCAATGAGCTCACTGGATCTCATAAGCTGCGTCAGGGTTAGTCTAGGTCAGTGAGTACTGGAGATCTCCAAGCAAAGGTTGGGAGGTGCAGGAATCATGAGTGGCATTTCAGTAGATGGCATCCTTTCCTTTGGAGTTCACCCCAAAATGACACTGCCATGTTCTGGGTGGATCCACAAGTACAACCCAAGTTCAAGTCGTTCCCCATGAAGGTCACAAGCAGAGTGCCAAGTGTCCCCTCCATTTCACAGGGTCAGCATTGATGGCTGCTGAGCCCCACATCGGCACCAGGGCAGTGTGTCCATCACTGACACATGCCACCATGCAATCCCTCTGGGAGAGACAAAACATGTGGCCTTGGAAATGACAAAACCATCTGCTCCATCACCTCCTGCCAGCCACGTGTCAAACAAAGCCTCTTATGGATCAGGAGAGAAGAAACCCAGGGCAATTCTCCCTTGAGGATGCTGGGACCTAGCAGGACCTCGGAAACACAACACCAATATTAAATTGTGACTAAGTAATGAGATTCAACTGTTTAAAATCTCCCTGAAATGTCAGGTTGATAAAACTTCCCTGCCTTTCAGGACTCTCTGCAACAATTTGGTCATGTTGTTCTGCATTATCTGCAGCTCTGTTTTGTCTCCTCTGCAAAGGCCTAAAACTTTCTGACTGCTATAGACACTAAGAATGTAAAACAGAGTCCAAAATTCAACTGTTAACAATTTTCCCAAAGAAATTAAAGAAGGCTCTCCAGACAATGGCTTTCCAGCTTTTTTTTTCCCTCTAGAGACCATTCACACGGCAAGAAAGAAATCACCTTCTGGACCACTTGGTTCTTTTCCCTGAGATCTGCTGGGTATAGTGTAGTTCTCAAAACATTTAGCTTCTGGGACCACCTGGGAGAGTCCTACAAACCACTGGTGGTCCATAGACCACAGATGGAATGCTGTTCTGTTAGGCTACTGGTTAAAGAAAAGGAAATTAAACACAGAAAGTTGTTAAAATGACATTGTGTGTGAGTCATGGCTTCACATTAAGTAATACTCATACAGAGCACTTGTCTTGTCTCCCTGGATGGAAGCTCCCCACCTTCTGTCTCTAATGTCTACCTCTCAGTAATAAATATAATATTTTCTTATTACACAAATGAAAGAAATGTTAATGCTTTGTCTGAGAAACAATGAAGTGATAGAAATAGAAATGGAAATGTAATGAGAGGTATGTGACTGAATACACCACTCGTATATTTCTGCTATCGACATGCAAGGAATACTTTAAATTTCCACTGAAGTCTGTTTAAATGAAATATGTCAAAGAATACTTCTTTTTCACATTCTCTCTTTTCAAAGCGCACCCTGGTGCAACAAGGCTGTTACATTTTTTTTGTTCAGTTTTGGGCTGTAGCAAGCTTGCTTCAGCCTTGCCTGCCAGCTGATGGGATCATGCAGAGATAGTGTCTGGCTGCTACAGGTTTGTGCAGTTCACTGTCTGATTTTGAAGCCTTTTTTTAATGAGCTAATTTTTATGATTGCTGACTTGCTTAGACTTTGAGAAAATTAGTTCAGATCTGGGGAAATACTGCTGTGTGACAGTGGTCCATTGCAATTGCAGGCTATTATTACTCTTCTTTCACTGGATTACAAATGTCATCCCCTCAAATCCCAGACATGAAGATGCATCGCACAGAATACAATACGGCCCTACAGAGGACAGCAATAAAAGGTTTTTCCTTGGCCTTCTCCCACTTTCAGGTCTTGGACCCAGAATATACTGCTAGTTTGTAGGGCTGTTTGTGACACAATCACATCTCTATCCAGATGTCTCAGTTCAGACCCTGTCTGTTAATGTGCATGGAGCAGGCAGAGCTCCCAATCTGGATGATTCTTTCTGAGAAGCAATGGGACCAAGGCCTAGATTTGTCACACTTGGGACCTGCTCCCCACAGTGGGTGGGATGATCTTGTGCAACCCATAGCAAAGGAGAAGGGTCAGAACAATAGATTTCTGACAGCAGAGACATTAAAAAAATTGAAGCGTCAAATTTATGGTTAGTGATGCACACAGGATTGTTGTTGACCCTTTGTAGTGGTAAACTGAAACCTTGTATTTTCAGCCAGTGCCTCATTCCTAAGGCTATTTGTTACCCTCTCAATACTGCACTGGAGGAGTGGATAGATGAGACAGGGGTGCCAAATCCCTCCTTTGCATGAGGCAGACAAAGCTTGACAGGCTGGCAAGGAAGCTGGCAAGAAGCTGGCTGTGCTACCACAACACTAGGATGATGGTCGCTGCCCTTCCTGCCTCGAGGCTGGGATCTTAGCTTGCTGGCCAGCAGAAAGGCAAGATTTTTAACTTCTGGGACTCCAGGTACCACTTTGTGAGAGCATGACTTGGTTCACTTTTCTAAAGCACTCACCAGCAAATCCACTACACTGACATTTCAACAAGACCTGGCAGCATAAAGCTGGAAAGAAAGGAAAGAATGATGTAGAAAAGATTCTGCAGAAAAGCTCTTGCTAGGAGTGGCTGACATGTGAATTTTCCAGCTGGTATTTCCTGCCCATCTCTCCAGAAAGGATTGCATATCATCCAGCTCATTTCAGGCTGGAGACCACCAATAGAGTTCCTCTGTGTGTAAGTGTAAAGAGGGCACTTTGAGGGGATTTCCAGAAGTGTTTAGGTCACTTCTGTATTCTGGAATTGATACTCTGAGCTTGGGTAGGCCCATGGTATCTGCTGTCAATGACAATATATTTCACAAACGGTAATGATGACAATAGGAATAATTTTTGGTAATAATACTAAGGACCAGTATTTTTTCCAACAGAATTGTCAGAACAACTGTTCAGTGTGAAGACATGGACAATTTCACTAAGCCTTCAACAAAGTGAACAGGATACAAGCAAATCTTCCAGCAGTAATGCTAGAACATTTTCTTTGGTTGCTTTTAGCAGATTTGCATTTAAAAGTAATGCAAATGAAATTTCAATCTACTGTTCACCATTGCCAGATGCTTTACTATTTATACTTGGAGAATAAGTTTAGAAAGCAACTAATCTTGCACTTCTAATTTTTACTTTGATTAGGTATTTGAGACCTCTTAGTAGTGCTAGAGGCAGTAAACAGGAAAATTATTAAGAAAGCACCTGAAAACCAGCTCCAGAGATTCTGGCATAAAGTGTGGAACTTATGTCCCAGTTACCTATCACGAAGTTAGCATAGAGCCTGGTGTAACAGTTTTTTCCCATGATCTTGGCTGCTGAATTTTGTTGGCTTCTACATGGAACATCAGCATTAGACAAGGTGAGGTATCAAAGAGAGATCATCTCCCTCTGGGAAAGGACAGAGGTTTGGCCAGGACTGCAGAGCATCCACAAAGCATCCTCTCACCACAACCACTTCCCAGATTAAATCCAAAGGTGAGGCTGAATAGACAAGGATGGAGACCCAGAGAAGGACCCAAGAGTCCTGTATACTTCTCTGCAATACAGCAGCATTCACAATGCTTCTCATTGGAATTTGAAGTCTGCAAAATTTATTTCCACATAAATTTTCAGGAATGACAGAATTAGGGTGGTGGCCTCAACCTGGGAGAAACCAAATATCGCCAAACACCAGAGATCAAGCTTCAAAACAAAAATTGTCATCACAATTGGAGGCATTATAATGAAAGCAGAAACACTATTAAATAATTCTGGCATTTGGGAAAAGGTTACAAAGTGTATATGGACATAGCCCACAGCAAAACAATTTGACAGATATTTAGCACTTTTGAAGTTAGTTCCACCATCTCCCCCACCAAAGTACATGAAACTCTTTGGCCTGTGGATGGTCTGGATTACTATGGGAGCTAAATAAACCTTTTCCCATAATAAATATAGAATGGGGCAGCATTCTCTTGTTTGTTTCATGGAAAACAAGGCATGATAGCACTTACTTATGACTTTCGTGCTTTTTTATGTGTTTCTGTTCACTCCATGCACCTGGTGTCTTTTGATGATTCATTTTAATGTGTTCAACACATGCTCGTACACAGACTGAGATCACAATAGAAAAGTGCTGCAGTGTGAGTATGCAGGGATCTATGCCCAATCAGTGGTTGACAATGACAGAGTGACAAATGCTGTCAATATAACATAGTGCGAAAAAAGAAAATCCTACCAGAAAATTCAGTCCTGGAAAATTCTGAAAAACACAGGTTTTCCAAAGGTTTGATGATATAAGCAAAAAGTCCCTCAAGCACATATTTCCCTTGAAGAATGTAGATGGTTTCAGTACTTAAAGTCAAGCACATGCATATGTTCTGTGGTGATCCAAAGCTGTTACTGCTGAAAGTGTATGGCTTTATCTTAGTTCCCCTTCTACTATGATAATTTATGTCAGATTTATGATTTACTGTAGATTGATGACATATACCAGACTGTCATTCTTCATAGTTAGGTAGCTGAAGTAATCTCCAAAATATGTAGCATCATACCTAGAATGTGCACTGATGGTACTCAGTGAGTTTTGCAGAAATTTATGTCATTCCTTATAAGGGTATGTAGTTCCTGGTACTGCAGAGGGATCCAGAGATGGAAAATAATAACTCCTGTTATTCCAAAGTACTAAAGGCTGTCTTTGGAGTGCATTTTCAATCTTGTTTCTTTACCTTTAAGAGCACAGATTACTTTTATTAGATAGGCAGACAGACAGACAGACAGATAGTTATGGCTAAAAGTACCACAACAGAAAAACAATGTTTTTCATTTAAATTGTTTTGCTTTTCAGTCAGCTTGTCTTACTCAAAAGCAACAGAAGACCCTTGACTTCATTTATATTTCAAAGCGCAGTCACTCTTAGACATCTGTTTTGCTGGAAGTTTAAACTACTTTGCTGGCTTTGTTACTTTATATAAATGTTTAAAGACAATTCAATAAAGTGCAATTTCTTTGAGACAGGTACTATCATGTCAGTTTGAGGTAATCATGGCCATGCCTGCTTACATGTTTTTAATGCCATTTGATAGGTGTCATTGACTTTTATGAAAATCTTTGAGGCACTTCCTTATAGACTGTGTTTGGAATTACTGTACATATCTCTTTCCTGGCCTCTGGCTGAATCTTACAATGTAAATAGGTTCATATGGCTGGCACAGAGAGGAATAAGGTGTGTATTACTACAGCCAATACTTCAAAGGGGTACGCATGGTTTCAACCAAAATTAAGAACAGGAGAGCCTTATGTAGACACTTTTTTTTTCTTTTCCTTTTCTTTTTCTCCTTGTTGTCTGCTTAAATGAAGAATGTCTGGAGTGAAGCTTTCCAAAGAATTATTTTGAATAATTCAAATAAAGTTATACATTATCCTACTTGGATGGGTTTTTTTCTTCTGAATTTCTTGGTTTGAGGCATAGCAACTTCGGAAAAAAATAGGGATGTTAGAACTTCACAACAGATCTATTACTACATTAACAGCATGTTGAGCCAAGGAAAAGACAAATGCCAATAATTATTATTAAAAAGGAAACAAAATTATTTTAAAATATGACAGCCAGAAAAATAATATCAACTATATATAAATGCTTTAAAAAACATTGAAAAACTGTATACAGTAAAGAAGACAGACAAATATAATTATGCTGCTGGAACTACCTATAATAATTAATATCCTACTCACATTTAAAGGCAAGAACTGCAACAGAATTCATTACATAAAGTTCATGCAACTTCTGATATTATTTTATGCACTCTTAATGTAGTTAGAAAAATTAAAATAAGTATTCTGTTATTTCATTTCAGACATGGAATGAAAACTATGCAAGAGAAGGTAATTTTTAAAATGCTTTCATTGCAGCCAAGGAGACACAACTGTGTGAAATGAGTTGCACTTGATCTCATTAGCACAGAATTTGGTGTGTAAACACCGCTATAAAGAATGTACTCCAAATGCTGCACAGTTATTTTGTGTTTCAATCATATATAGCCTTTTTTACTAGGGTCACGCAAGAAAAAATTTATCTCAGATTAGAATGGACAGACTCTAATTACAGGCTAGAGAGGAGTACCATACTTGCACACAGAAATTACAGGAATTAGAAAATTTTTAAAACTTTCTTCTGTAGTTTATAGAAAATTACTTGATGCCACATCTGGTTTTTTGGCCAAAGCTGTCCATTTAATAGCTTTTCTCCTCTCTTTGCTTTCCCCAGCATATATTTTAGGTACTACTTCTGAGGTTATTTTCACAATATCAAATTACATTTTTACGGAAAAAAAAAGAAGGATTTAAGATCTGAGTCCATACTCCATTATGAGGAAGAAGCCCAGATACTGGCTTTATTGGAGTATCTGTTCAAATGGAGGACAGCAGCCCTGCAACAAATTTTGTCCTATTTCAGGCAGGATGTGGGCAATCCTAATCCCCTGTGTGAATGCATAAAACATTTTATAACCAAGTTTTTCTAGGACCTCTCAATTTCTGCTACAATCCCACAGCAGAGGAGTACTACACACTACCTTCGAGGCAGTTACAACATTTGTCTAAAAGAAATTTGCTGGACACAAATAATGGAATATTATTTTTATTTTACCAATAATACATTCTTTCATTCCTACTACTTGTAAACAAAAGAAAAAAAAGCCAAAGTGGTTTTCCTCAATAAATTTTTTTTGTGAGACATGAAATAAAGGGAATAATAATTATGAAGTGACAAGAAAAATGTTATGCTTATACTTACAGAAGGGGAAAATTCTAACATACCATCTGCAAATTGTGCATCGTGCTATATCTGATAGCTTTGGTTTTCCTTCAGAATATTAAGAAAATATTAAGAAACAAAAGCTGAAAGCAAATGTTGCTTTAATTTTCTGTATGCTGTGGAAGAAAAATCATCATTGATTGCATCCTTTAGGTGTGATCTACACTGAAATCTTTAGAAACCATGATATTATTTCAGTGCAGTGCTGGACTAGGTGCAATGCTAGGTGCTTTAGAAGCATAATAAAGGTGGAATTTGGTGGTGTATTTAAGACAGAAAGTCATGAGGACCTGACCTACAAAACAGTAAAGAAAAATAGCTCTTCTTAATAATAATAAATAATGTAATGTTTGCCAAGACAAATTGAAAAGGTGTTATTGATGCAAACATTGGGCAACATAATATATCTGTAGAAATAGAGTGGGAGGCCAACCACATCAGAGCAGATGCTGGTTTTTAGTTTGAGTACCTTTGAAACATTAGAAGTAAGCTAAGAATTATGTTATTTGAAAAAGTAAAATGTATTGTTGCGATGTGCCTCAGATACCCCAGGCCCCTCCCTGGTAATTCCTTGCCAGGTTCGTCAATCATCCCTTCTTTCCACATCCTGACCCCTGATAAGCGCTGCCTATCAACCCTGGCATTCCAGAAGGGCGTCAGTGGCTGGTAGAATTAAAAAGATGCCCTCCACCCCTAGAGGGACATTGGGCCATCCAAGTGTCCTCTGTCCCCTAGGACTTCCCCCCGTACCTGGTTGGTGTCACTTGTGTTCCTTCCCTCCCCCTCTCCCCTGGTTAAAAGGCCTGGCGTGTCACGCAGTCGGGGTTTCTGGTGGAGCTGTTGCAGGATACACAGGCCTTTGGGCCAGGAATAAAACCCTGAATCAAAACCCTCCATCAGGACCGACTCCTTTCCTTCACCATGGCCTTGAAGCCTCTCAGTGGAAGGTAACCCTGAGCTCTTGCATGCCTGGGCTTGTCTCCAAGCCCTCAGCTGTAACATCCAGCCAGCCTGAGGTACCACTGGGGTGAGAAAACCAGTGCTGCCAGATGGGCAACAGCAAGGGCCAGCCAGATCAGGCACAACCTCCCGGTAATATTAGATTGAACACCAATAATGCATCTATACATTTTTCTCTCAGATATTCTTAAACACTATCTAAAATACTGTAAATCATTCCAATGCCATCAAAGTGAAGACTAATGGCTCTCACAATTTGCTAACATTGGATTCTTTTCCAAAAAGTTATATGGAAATTTTGCTTTCAATATGGCCCACTCTGAAAAACAGAAACCTCAGAATGACTAACATTATTGTGCATTTTATCTCTTAAAATTATAATCATGCCATGGGTCTCTTTAAATAAATTTTGACCTTTTAAATTTGTCCATCAGTGTTCCCTTCAGTTTTTAGCTCTCCTGACTATGTACCTTCATTACTCAGTAATACAGCAATTACTGCTATTTTGAGTTAAACCTTGGACTGTATGTTTTGTACCTGAGTTGACTTGTTCTTGACAATGCTGTGTATTTTACTCCACCATAAGCCAATTTTTCCATCATGTTGTGATGGGATAGTAATGACTTTCTTCCTTCCAACATCCTAATTAACTATTTATGTAATTTCTGTCCAACTACCTGCATAGACACACGACTGCATTCCAGGTGGCTTAAACCTGGAGGTCCTGAACAGCTGGAGTAGCTTCTTGATGAGCTGGGAATGCTAGACAGTTCAGAATGGAATTTATGTTGAGGAATTGCCTAGTCTTGGAAGACGTCTCTTCCCAAAAGAGTCTGCATCTTGCACAGTTTAATGCACCAATACAAGATCAGTAAGTCTTGTCTGATATTAAATGGTTTTTACTACTGAATTTAATTACTTTACTTTTGTCTTAATTACGAACATCATTAATCACTTACACTCAGAACATTCCAAAACTTTGACATGAATGAGCTGTCTTCATCCAAACTCAGCCTTTTTTTCAGAGCAGGCAGAAGTGAGCTGGAAATGGACCAGCACCAGGCATTCATATGTCCTGCTACTGCTGGTCACTGACTGCCCTGAGCTCTGTAGATCTGTAAAGCAGCTCCAGCTGCATATCCATTTTGGTAACTTTTCCACAGCCTGTGTGTCTTCCTCCATCACCACAAAGGCTGCAGCTCCCCATGGCAGCCTTCCTAAGTCTTCAGTCAGTCATATTCACTGCCTCTGACCTCAGAATGAGTGCTCTAAATAAAATTATAAACCCTGTCAGGAATCACCTTGGAACCACTTTATCCAATGGCTGACATTTACCCTTACAAGTGTGCTAAACCATTTTAGCCAAACAGATTAGAAAGAGAGGGAGAGAGATGCTTCATAAAGTTTTTAATTGGAAATAACGACTTAGGAGTGGAAAACCCCAATAATGACCTGGTTAGTATGCTTTAGTATAACAAACAGTACAAGCAGACTTAGAATACAATAGACAGATAATCAGATAATCACTTCTAATTGTTTTCTGTCAGACCCATACCTCTGTTTTTTCTGATGCATATTTTGCTTTTACAGCACATAACATTCAAGAAAAATTACCTGTTGAGTGATTTTTTAACTAAAATTCCCATTTTCATATCCATTAATTAACATGATAGTGCAGTCCTTTGGCCAAGTTTCTCCATAAGATTTCTGGAAACATGCAGCACAATATTGTATTGGATTGGATTAACTTCTTTTATTATCATTCTTGTAGAAGTATGTAAGAGCTATATAAAGGAATATTTTACTGTATGCAACTAGCTAAAAGTAGCAGAATTTCCACCCTACTCAGAGCTAGCCAATAATTGCAGCATTAGACTTGGCACAATAAAGAAGACATGTAAGTGTTTTTTCTAAAAAATAATTTTTTAACAAGAGTTTCTTGTGGTAACTTTAAGTTTTTTCCATCATGCTTCTGAATAATAATAAAAAAAAAATCCTAAGACTTTGTTCTTAGATGCAGACCTTTTAACCTTTACATCCAGAAATGCAGAGATTTTTCTTGTATTTCAAGTGACTGGGTATCTTGTGTCACAATTACAGAGGTGCAGGTTGACATATGTATTTCAGCTCACTGCCCGTGGGGTATTGTTGACGTCATGAGGAAAAGGCAGGTGTTTTGCACTCTTTTACTGAAACTGCACAGAGACGATTGGTCCAATTACAAATGCTCTTCAGTTCCTGTTTTGTTAATACCAAGGATTCAGTACTGGAGGTTTATGTTGTCTTCACACAAAGGAAAAACCATAGGCAACATGATTTGATCTTTCAGTTTTCTCTCATAAATTTCTTTATTGTACTTCTTTATAAAAACAAATAGACTTAAATCTGCCTTCCAGTCCTATTTCTCAATTTTGCACACAAGTTCATGTGTATAATTGCCACCTCAGGGTGCATATACATTCTTGTTAAGGGCAAGAAAAATACAAATTCCCACTCCCAGCCTATGGGAACTGCGATGAAATACAAGAAGTCTGTATCATATAGAGCTGTTCCTGTTTGATTTTAGAAGCTGTATCAGTGATTCAGAGCTCAACTGATGCCTTGTAGCACTCATTGCATTTGTGTTCTGGAGGCCATATCTCATCTGGATAAGGCATGACACAGAAGTCCGGTCTTCTCTGAGGTCATTCAGGGTCCATCTTTGAAAGAGAACCAAGTTTTGGGCATTAAACTTAACGTGCCAGTTAACCCACACCTCTAGTACTTCCAGAGGCACTCACACACATATAGAGATGCTTTTAGAGCTCTTATTTCGGTGCTTCTTTAAAAACACACAAAATACCGTAAGTGCTAAATATGATGGTGATTGTGATTAATAAAAAAATCTGATATCCTCCTGATATTAACTAAAAAGTTAATACAGAAATGTAAAATTTTCCACTTTTTTCTTTCATAGTGCTCAGGGGCCAAAGGGGACCATTAGATCATCTAGATTAATCTCCTGCATGTCACAGGCCATTAACTTTCCCTAGTTACCCTGTTTTAAGCCCAATAACTTGTGTCTTAGTAAATCACAAGTTATATATGGCTCCAGCCAGGCATTTCCATCTGGCTGGTGTGACAAACTCCTTCCTCAGTCTCCCATGACCCCACATTTCCTACGGAAGTCTTCTTGCTGTAAGTTTATCTCCAGGGTTACTATTCTGTGGAGGAGAAACACTGGATCTTAGCCTGAACCAAGAACTGGTACTAGTTTGTGCCCTTCATCGATTTTATTTTTCTCTTTTCCACATTCTAATCCTTTGTCCGGGTCTTTAAACTCTACTCAAGACAAATATGTGCATTTGTCCTAATCTTTGGATCAGAGTGTGGTTCAAGGTAATTTTATAGTAACCTCCTGTTCTCTAACCTTTTTTCTGGCCTATCCATCGAATATTTGTCTTTGTGGCTTTGAGATATGTAGGGCAGGGTGGGCAGTATATATCCATGTACTTCATGTCTGTGAAAACAAACTCTTGGTAATTAGTGGCTTGCTATTGAGTTGGTAATCCAGAGAAATCCATACTGTGGCATTTGTTAGGGGTCTACTGACAGCATTTCTGTTACTGAACCAATGGACTTGCTGCCCAAGGCAAGGTGTGGTGAGAGGAAGGGTGACTGTTGTGTAGCATGCTTATTCTGCTTTCCACTTCCTGTTACATTAATTCCTCCTAGCAAAATATGCCCATTGCTTTATTTTCTTAGGAGGGACAGCACAATAAAAGCCTCCTCTCCTGGAATTGTTAAAAGAGATCCCACACAAACAGGACAAGCATTGATGACCTGCCTGGCTCTAGTCCTTATTGATGGGTACAGCAGCTCATGTGTACCTGTTGAAGAGCTACTACAGAAACAGTAAGTGTTTCCCTCTCTGTCCATATCAATCAACCAGTTAATGACATGTACATGTGTAAAGAACCCTGAAGCCACATTGCAAAATCAATATAAACCAAATATAGTTTAGAAAACCTAAATGAGATACTAAAGGTTAATTTTAGCATTTAAGAGAACAGAAGGTCAAAATCACTTGTCTGTTTTCCAGATGATACTTTCCATTTTACTAAAAAGGGGTCTGTTAAGGCTGGGAGAAGATCCTCTGTTAAGGAGTATGGGAGGGAAGAGAGAGATGCAAAAGTAGCAGGGAGACATGACCTTATTTTACCTTTTCTGACAAAAGCAGGTGACATTGCTAGATAGGAGACACAATCCCACAGGCCACCAAAGGTTCTTTTCTGAGATGATGTGCAATTTCCTCTTTCTAAGCAACTCACTTTTAATTTTATCATCTTGACAAAGCCCTCAGTGCTCATAGTAACTTCAAATTTGGAGAAACTTAGTGTTCACGGTGGTAAAAACAGTTAGCATGAGGTCAACTTCTTTTTAAAAAAGCTATCCTGAGGAACAGCTGCAAGAGGAGCAACTATAAAGAGGCATTCTATATCTCTGATGCTTCAACTATATGTAGGGCAGGAGGACAACGATACTGGGATAGCACAGTACAGCCTGGCAAAATCAGGTTTTTCCTGCATTAAATGAGAGACTGTGCTGCAGCCATGTAGCATTACCCTGAAGCCTTGGTCCTAACTTAGGTCAAATTACTGTTTCTCTCATTTGTGCACTTCACTAATACATTGCCAGCTCAAATAGCTCTCACAAAATAACCGCATAAGATAAAAAAGGTTAAGGTAATTATTATGTAGGTACTACTTATGGAGACAAAAGTCTTGTGAAAAGTGGAGGAAGCTTTGGTATCCACACAGTAGTTGTCAGATGCCTCATCTCCTTTTCCTTTTCTTTAGAAGACACAGGGGTGACTTTGAGTCATTACCACTCATCAACTTTTCATGGCAATGAGGAAACAAAAGGATCGACTATCAGGTACAAAATGTCAAAACTTTAGATTGGTGCCTATGTCAAAATGGTCACCTATGAAATCAAAACTCACTAATCACTTAATTTGCTGCAGACTCCAGCAGACATATGTGCTTGCTGGTTATTTCAGAAGATTTTGCCCTTACTAATGGAGGCAATTGTTTTAAATGAATTCACAGGTGATAGTTCATAGAGCTGTGACATCTAAAGAACTCTATAATTACATTACAATTTATACAGCCATGGAATTACTAGAAACATATTTATACCACCTGTTTCAGTGCAGATAGACATAATTTTTTATTCCCAACAGCACTATTAGTTCCTCTCATCATATTACCTGGTCAAAATACCCAGCATATCATTGTTCAACAAAGCAATCAGTGGGATTGACCATTTGAATTCAAAAGGCAATTTATTGTGGTGTCTTTCTCCAATTATTGCCAAGATTCCTTCATTAAAAAAATACTAAAAAGAAGAAAAGGAAAGAGAAAATGGCTCCATTCATTTTGACACTGCAATTGTGGAGTGCCACCCAGCACCAACTGGTATCTGGCAGGGTGCTCTTGAACCATTCTCCAAAATAAATATAGCAGATGTCAGTCAGGTGTTTTTCTACACATGTCCAAACACTCACCAAGCAGTATGTTTTTACCTTAGGCCCACATCCTACTAGGGTAATGAATTTCACAAGAATTCAGTGTCCTAGCTGAGTAGGAGGAATCATGAAGCATTTGCCTTTGACATCTAATCTGGTAAATCTGAGCTCCATGTATATCAGCCAGGCCTAGCCAGACTCTGTAAACCCCATTTAAGTGTTCAAGTTCCAGCATTTGCCATATTGGTCCCTCTATTCTGCAAAAGCTCTTGTAGAGCCCATAGTGCATGGCTTTACCCTTGCAAGGCCCAGCAGGGTCTGATGGTGCCAGCCCATGACACCCAAGACCCTGCAGAAGGGCTGCCTCCCGTGGAGGTGAGCACAGTGGCCTCTTACAGAGGTCTCCTTAGCTACTGCCTAAGTGAATGTGATCAAGAGGTTAGTTTATATACACACACAAAAGCACCAGAGATCATATGAAGAGTTATTAAGGGTTATGCTTAAGGATTGTTTATGTGGACCATACGTACACCAAATGGAGATTTTGTGCATTGCTATGGACCGGCTACTGCAAGCTTTTTGCAACAAGTAAACTTGATCACTGCAGTTGAACTTGCTTCTATCAAAAGATTCTTACTGTGCAAATGCAGCCAATTCAGTGCTAGGAATCTCCCATTTTTTAATTGGCATGTGATGATCAGTCTCCACAAACTTTTCATACTTTCATATGTTTGCATGCAGGATTATGAATCAAGAAACAATTATATGCGACTTTTTTCCCATCCTTTATATGACAATACACAACAGCCTTTGTTGTTCAAGTAGGCTATACACTTCATTGTTACTTGTCTCAGTTTCTTAATATACTCTTTTTATTGTACCTTTTGCACTTAGAGGGGATAGTATTTCCATTTTAATTTCTAGTCAATTTCCTAGCCACAATAACTGAGACCTTGTAATATGATCCTGAGATGCAGTCTTCAGGAAGGTTTGGGCTATGGCTGCCTAATCATACTCTCCATGAGGGTCACTCTTTGACCCACAACAACTCCATCTACAGTTGTGACTGGGACCTTCCAGGTACATCCAGCCGGCACCAAGTGGCTCAAGACTATGCCTTTGCCTCCAAAAGCAGTTGGCTGCATGAAAACTGTCTATTGGAAGCAGTGTCTGGATCACTAAACTCCCAAAGTATACCTCAGAATTGTTCTTGAGAGCACAGGCTCAACAGTTTCATGTCCAGGACAGCTCTGCCCATGTCCTGGTGTTTGGGAATGTTTTGAAGCTTTCACCATTGCTGGCTGCAACACTGCCCCTGAAGTGATTTGCTTTTGCCATTTAGGTCACCTCCAGTTTGATCTGGTGCCTGCAAAAGTCAATGATTAAAGGTTCATTGACTCAAATGGACTTTGGCCCAAACACACTGATCTCTGGATTTCAAATGTCTCTGATTTGCAGGAGCATGCAGGTTGGCAAGTGTCAAAAAGGGACATTTGTTCCTGGCAGGAATCAGTAAAAGAGAAAACCCCTGCCATGTATGCTGTTTACTGATCTACGTATTTGACATGTCAGCACAGTGTAGTAAGCAAACACTCAAAGGAAACATGTTTGTGACATAACTTATTTTAGTAGAATTTTGCATTTACTAAAGCAACTTGGTTTTGTAATTTACAGGTACAAGTCAGAAGGATGGGTTTTCAAAATGTACCCCTAGAGTTTTATATTTTATTTTTACTGTATTTTAAATGCCAAATCAAAATTATCATGTATAATTTACTTTATTCTCAGTGGGTTTGCTTAGATTTATGAATTACCTTGGATTAATTGCAGTATAGCATTCTGGTTTTATAGTGTAATTGGGTGTGTCTAAGTGCATTCCATTTTATTACTTGCTTTAGGGTATATTTTGGATGAACTGTACAATATAAAATAGATTTGGTGTTATGTTTTATATAATGCCAGGGAAAGCTCAAAAATTGCATCTGAGTTTCTGGGTTTATGGGTTCTATGTCCAGAAAACTTTGAAGGACAAATCTGCTTATTTTCCATTTTTCTCAGTTTGTTATAAGTTTTTCCACTTCAATTTTTCACAACAACCATTGAATTATTGAACCTTTGTATTAGTCAGAACAAAACTAATAGTTCACCCTGAATGATAGTGTAAATAATGCTATGATACCTTCCAAGACTCCTGTTGAAAAACTCAACTCAGAGCAACGTCTAACCAAAGCAAAGCAAATATCCCACATGGGAGCCTGACACTCTTCTTGTATTGGACTTGTCTCCTTTGTGGTCATTGGAGAAATTAAAATTAAATACTTTGCATTAGCTATCACACTGCAATTGTTAACACTTGGAATTTCTGACTCTCATGGAATCACAAGGTATTTTGTATTGGAGGGGATATTAAAGATCATCCAACTTCACCCCCCTGCCTTGAGCAAAGAAACTCTTAGTAAATCAAGTTACTCAAAGTCCCATTTGACTTGTCTTGTACACTTCCAGGAATGGGGCATCCACAGCTCCTGAAGAGCCTGTTCCAGTATCTCTCCATCCTCACAGTAAAGAATTCCTTCTAAATATTGAATCTAAATCTACCCTACAGCAACTTAAGGCCATTCATCCTTGTCCTTATCACTACATTCTCTTGAATGTATATCTTATAGGTTCCCTTCATGTACTGCAAGGCTGCAAATAAGTTACCTCAAAGCCTTCTCTCTTCCAAGCTGAACAATCCCAATTCTCTTAGCCTTTCCTCCCAGGAGAGTTGTTCCACTGCTCCGATCATTTCTGTGACCTCCTCTGGACTCACTTCAACCAGTCCACGTCCTTCTTATGTTGGGTGTCCCAGCTCTGGGTGCAGTGCTCCAGGTGGGTCGCCCCAGCGCTGAGCAGAGAACAGCGGCAGAATCCCCTCCCTGCCCTGCTGCCCACGGGGCTCTGGATGCAGCCCAGGACACGTTTGGCTCTCTGGGCTGGGAGTGCCATGGCTGGGGCATGTCCAGCCTCTCACCCACCAGCACGCACAAGTCCTTCTGGGAAGGGCTGCTCTGGATCTGTTCATCCCCAGCCTGTATTTACACCAGAGGTTGTCTCAACACAGTTGCAGCCTGCAGGGCTTGGTCTTGTTAAACCTCATGAGGTTCCCAAGGGCCAACTTCTCCACCTCATCCAGGTCCCTCTGGCTGGCATCCCATCCTTCATGTGTGTCCACAGCATCACTCAGCTTGGGGTCATCAGCAAGCTTGCTTGAGTATGCCCTTTGTCTACGTCATTGATGCAGATATTAAAGAACATTGGTCGCAACAGGGACCCCTGAGAGACACCATTTGTGGCTGATGTTCATTGGGACTCTGAGCCATTAACCACCACCCTCTGGATGGGACTGTACAACCATTTTAGCCACATAATACTCCACTCCTCAAATCCATCTCTCTCCAATTTATACAGAAGGATGTCTGTGAGGAGCTGTGTCAAAGGCTTTACAGAGTCCAGATAAATGATACCTGTAATCCTTCCCTTGTCCACCNNTTGTCCACCAATGTGGTCACTCCACCGCAGAAGGCCACTGGGTTGGTCAGGCAGGACTTCCCTCACTGAAGCTGTGCTGGCTGTTCCAAATCCCCTTCTGTCCTTGATGTGCCTTAACAGAAGGATGTCTGTGAGGAGCTGTGTCAAAGGCTTTACAGAGTCCAGATAAATGATACCTGTAATCCT
>VZTB01000675.1:6050-28812 GCA_013397245.1 Thryothorus ludovicianus
CATCCTCTCCCAGTTTCCCCCCATTCCCAGCCCGTGTGTCCCAGTTTCCCCCCATTCCCAGCCCATCCTCTCCCAGTTCCCAGCCTGTGTGTCCCAGTTTCCCCCCCATTCCCAGCCCATCCTCTCCCCAGTTCCCAGCCCAGTTTCCCCCATTCCCATCCTTCCCCAGCTGCTGTCCCTCTCCCAGTGCTGTCCCTGTTTTCCCAGTGCCAGCCAGGAGCAGTTCCTGGAGGTGGCCCGAGGCCAGAGGTCCCCCTGCAGCCTCACCTTTGGCCAACTCGCCTGTGCCCAGGTGAGGACAATCCCCTGCTTCCCATGGGATTTGGGTTTTTTCATTTTGGGGAATTCTGCCCCAAACCAGCCCTGGCTGAGCGGCCAAAGCTTTGCCTGGGTTTTCATCCACCCCAAACCTGAGCTGTGGCAGTGCCACCCTCCAGGGGACACCTGCTCTGTGCCATGGGGCTCAGGAGGGGCCAAGCCACCACAGACACCTTTGGGAATTTGGGATTTCCTTCTCCCAACCCCTCGAGTGAGGAGGAAGTTGGGGCAAAGGGACTTCCCAAATCAAATCTGCTCTTAAAAATTGGATTCACAGCATTAAAATGAATGTCTGTGGGAGGGTGACCCTGGGCCATGGGGATAAAACACAATTAGAAGGGGTAAAAGCACAATTAAAAGGGGTAAAAACACAATTAGAAGTGGTAAAAACACAATTAAAAGAGGTAAAAGCACAATTAAAAGTGGTTGCAGTGTGGAAAATGCCACCTGGATTATTCCAGATTTACTTCCTTCCCTGTTTTTATCATTATCTCTTAAGTTGCTGCCAGTGATTGCAATTAAATTGACAGCAATTTGAGTTTTTCAGTAAATATTTCTAACAAAAAGATGGTGCTTCTGCAAGTTTGTCAGTGGGGTTTTAGATGTTTTTGGGATTTTTTTTTTGTGTGTGTGTTTGTTTTTTTTCTTGGTTTTGCTTGTGTCTTGCTTGTAAGCTGTTTCCCTGAAAAAATGTTTGGGAATTAAAGAGTTCCCCATGGAAGTTTCTAGTTAGATCAAATTTGTTTTGAAATTTTGGCAAAAATTTGGGGTTTTTCTTTGAATAAATCTTTTAAAACCCATGCCAATGTTTTATCCCCTCTAGGGAGAAATCCCTTCCCAAATTCCCAGGTGTAAATATGACCCACCCATCATCATCTTTATTTGCATTCCCCTTCTCTTTTCCAGGGAATTTGGCTGCAGGACCTTCAGGATGATTTCCTCATATCCTTGTATTCCTGCCTGGCCTCTCAACCTCCCTCAGCTTTGGATCCAGAATATTCCATCCTTTTCTTTTCCAAATATGATGCCAGGAAGCTTTTGGCCTCCCTGACCTTGTTCAGCCAGCGGGTGAGTATTCCCTCAAACAGAATCCCCTCAAATCCAGGGAATTTTTGCTCTGTTTGCTCTCCAGGAAAAAGCTTTATTTCAAATTTTTTACCTTATTTTGGAAAGAGCCCCATTCCAAACGAAAGATTCCATTGCTAGCATTCAGATTTGCTTGGATTTATGTCGATGTCTGGTCAGAATTCCCTGGAATTCCCAAGTTTTTTCTCGTCTCCTGCTCCCAGTTTTCCCACGTGCCCCTTTCCCTGGAGTGGAGCCTGGTTTTCATGAATGGTCTGTGGGAGAGGATGCTCCGAGTGCCTGGAATTGGGACCCCCCCAGTGCTGTTCCAGTGGCTCCACAAGGGACTTGGGCCTTTCCTGGTGGAGCCCGAGGTCTTTGGCTGCCTCCGTGCCAAGGATGTGTCCTGTGAGGAATTCCAGGGGGAGTAAGTGTGGGATTCCAGGGGGTGTAAGTGTGGGATTCCAGGGGGAGTAAATGTGTGTATAGAATTCCAGTGGGTGTAAGTGTGTGTGTGGGATTCCAGGGGGAGTAAATGAGTGTGGGATTCCAGTGGGAGTAAATGTGTGTGTTGAATTCCAGTGGGAGTAAATGAGTGTAGAATTCCAGCGGGAGTAAATGAGTGTGGGATTCCAGGGGGTGTAAATGAGTGTGGGATTCCAGGGGGTGTAAATGAGTGTGGGATTCCAGGGGGTGTAAATGAGTGTGGGATTCCAGGGGGTGTAAATGAGTGTGGGATTCCAGGGGGTGTAAATGAGTGTGGGATTCCAGGGGGTGTAAATGAGTGTGGGATTCCAGGGGGTGTAAATGAGTGTGGGATTCCAGGGGGTGTAAATGAGTGTGGGATTCCAGGGGGTGTAAATGAGTGTGGGATTCCAGGGGGTGTAAATGAGTGTGGGATTCCAGGGGGTGTAAATGAGTGTGGGATTCCAGGGGGTGTAAATGAGTGTGGGATTCCAGGGGGTGTAAATGAGTGTGGGATTCCAGGGGGTGTAAATGAGTGTGGGATTCCAGGGGGTGTAAATGAGTGTGGGATTCCAGGGGGTGTAAATGTGTGTGTAGAATTCCAGATGGGTGTAAGTGTGGGAGGGATTCCAGCAGGTGTAAGTGTAGAATTCCAGTGGGAGTAAGTGTGGGATTCCAGCGGGAGTAAGTGTGTGTGGAATTCCAGATGGATGTAAGTGTGGGATTCCAGCAGGAGTGTGTGTGTGTGATTCCAGTGGGTGTGAGCATGTGGGAGGGATTCCAGTGGGAGTAAGTGTGTGTGGAATTCTAATGGGTGTTAAGTGTGGGATTCCAGTGGGTGTGAGTGTGAGAGGGATTCCAGCAGGTGTAAGTGTGGAATTCCAGTGGGAGTAAGTGTGTGTAGAATTCCAGTGGGTGTAAGTGTGTGTGTAATGGAATTCCAGATGGGTGTGAGCATGTGTGTGGCATTCCAGCAGGTGTAAGTGTGGCATTCCAGCAGGTGTAAGTGTGGAATTCCAGCAGGTGTAAGTGTGGAATGTCCCCTCTGTCCCACCACAGTGACACCCTGGGGGCTCTTGTGGGGTAAAATCCCTTTGGAAAAGGAATGGGATTGAAAATATAATTTTTTTTTTTTTTGTGACAGCCCAACCCCAACCTCAGCAATATTTTCCCTTCCTTTTCCAGAGTGGCTGCCCTGGATGGAATCTATTCCCAGCTTCCCGTGGAGGAGCAGAGGAATCTTTACACTGGGATCAAGCACTTCCTCACCCAGGATGGTAAAGGAGCTGATTTTCCTGGGATCTGCCACAGGGCTGAGGCTTTTTGGGAATCTCCAATGGAAACAGGCTGGGAATGTCAGTAATTAGTGGATTTGGGAATCATTTCCCTGCCTGAGGGCTTTGTTAAATTAGGGATTTTTGTCAATCAGTGCTGTGCTGATTTAAATTCACTGCATTTGCTGCTTGTGCAGGGTTTGGTTCTGAGAGGGAAGAATCCAGCTCAGAAAGGGACCCAGGCAGGAACTTCCATGCCCTGATTGAAAAAAATGCACAAAAAAAATCTTCTGGTCCTGCAAAAAGCTTCTGGTGCAGTGGGAGGGAGGGAGGAAGAGGCTGGGGATGGAATATTTGCAGGGCTGGGATTCTTTTTGTCCTGTCCATGGGAATCTGTGGTGTGAACATGAGGATTTGAGTGGAAGGTGGGACCAGGGAGCTCCTGGATGGGCTGAAGCCTCTTCCACGCCCAGCAATTCCCAATTCCCACGGATTCCCTGCCCCAGTTCCACGGGCTCTGTTCTCCTGCCTGTCTGACTGCAGAATCCAGCCAGAAATGCTACAGCGAGGCCATTCCTGGGCTGAATTCCACTGCCTGGTTTCGGAATTATCTGGGATCCTTCCTGGAGCACGCCACTGTGGAGGACCTGCAGCTTTTTGGGGATGAAGCAACAGTAAGTGGAGACCCTGGGAGGTCACAGCCCTGCCCTGAGCAAAGTCAGAGCCCAGAATATTTGGGTGGGAAGGATTTAAGGGTGATCCATCCCCTGCCATGGGCAGGGACACCTCCCAATATCCCAAGGTGCTCCAATCCCTGGCCTTGAAATTCCTGGAATTCCTGCCAGCAGGAATATTTCTCTTGTTCATTTGAGGTGAACAATCTCTGCAATTATTTCCCCCCATCATGTGATGAGAGGGACTTGCAGAGGGGTTGATTTCACAAAGGGAATTCTGCAGGGAGCAAAGTGGAGTCAGTGAGAGGAGCAGCCCCAAACCTGATCGGGATCTCAGGGTTTACTTGAAAACAAAAAATTAAACCTGAGCACAGCTTCAAACTCAGGTGAAAAACCCCGAGGTTGGTTCAAACTGTGAGGACTGAAGGATCCATCTGAATCATTTCCCCTTTTCATTTTTCTTCACCTTCAGCTTCAAAAATTTGCCAGGGATCCGGTGAATATGGAGATGGTTGGGAACCTCACCTTGCTCAGGGAGACTGCCCTGTACTACACCCTCCTCCTGACCTCTGCTCCTGCTTTTCCACTGGCCAGGTATGGATCTGGTGGGATCTGATTTCCTGGGATGGCTCAGCCTGGGACTGACCCAGCAAGAGTTTGAGTGGGGATTTCATTTAAACCTCTTTAAGGGGTCCCCATTCATTTTCTCCCCTTTAAGGGGTCTCCATTCATTTTGTCTTTTAAGGGGTTCCCATTAATTTTCTCCTCTTTAAGGGATTCCTATTAATTTTGTCTTGTAAGGGGTTCCATTTTCAGATAATCCCACAGCCCTTGGTTTTAAGGAGGGCCAGATCCCGAGTTCTTTTTCCTGGAAGGTGATTTCTCTGCACTGCCAGCTCCAGCTGATGGCCAGCAGTGCTTCCAAGGTTTTCCATCTCTCTGAGCTGGAGCTTTGGCATCAGCAGAGCTAAAACGATGGGGAAAAAGCGCCTGGAAAAGAGGGGAAATGTCTGCTGGAGCCCCTCTCTGCCCGGCAGCCTCTCCTTTTCTCCCTGCAGCCTCCCAGACAAATTGATTTGTCACCTGAGCCCCACGGCAGTGAGCAACCTGAGCAGGGAGGAGGCTCTGGCCGTGGCCCAGAGGCTGGGGAAGAGCTGCCTCTGGAGCAGGGGGATGCCAGCAGGGAGAGCTCGCCCCTCCCTGGCATCGCAGGAACTGCAGGTGAGCACCCGGGAATTCTCTGAGCCGCACAAAACCTGGCGGGGCTGAGCCCCAGCTCTTGTGTCCCCTCTTGTCACCCCCCTCTGGGTCACCTGCTGTCTTTATTGTGGGGTCTGGCTGGCTTTCCATCCCCTCCCATTTCTCCGTGGGGGAAAGGATCCATCCACAGCCTTCAGCAGGAAAACCCGAGGCAGAAATCCCGGGATTTAAGATATCCAAGTGAATTGAAGAAATAGGAACATTGATTTAATATCAATGTCCATCTATTAACAGACAAAGATTGTCTAACAGTTTGGAATTAGAAATAATGTTTATTGTGGCTGGGCAGTGTGTGGGATCTCTCCCTAATGCACACTGCAAAGTTTCACAGGTGATNGGGGATGGAATATTTGCAGGGCTGGGATTCTTTTTGTCCTGTCCATGGGAATCTGTGGTGTGAACATGAGGATTTGAGTGGAAGGTGGGACCAGGGAGCTCCTGGATGGGCTGAAGCCTCTTCCACGCCCAGCAATTCCCAATTCCCACGGATTCCCTGCCCCAGTTCCACGGGCTCTGTTCTCCTGCCTGTCTGACTGCAGAATCCAGCCAGAAATGCTACAGCGAGGCCATTCCTGGGCTGAATTCCACTGCCTGGTTTCGGAATTATCTGGGATCCTTCCTGGAGCACGCCACTGTGGAGGACCTGCAGCTTTTTGGGGATGAAGCAACAGTAAGTGGAGACCCTGGGAGGTCACAGCCCTGCCCTGAGCAAAGTCAGAGCCCAGAATATTTGGGTGGGAAGGATTTAAGGGTGATCCATCCCCTGCCATGGGCAGGGACACCTCCCAATATCCCAAGGTGCTCCAATCCCTGGCCTTGAAATTCCTGGAATTCCTGCCAGCAGGAATATTTCTCTTGTTCATTTGAGGTGAACAATCTCTGCAATTATTTTCCCCCCATCATGTGATGAGAGGGACTTGCAGAGGGGTTGATTTCACAAAGGGAATTCTGCAGGGAGCAAAGTGGAGTCAGTGAGAGGAGCAGCCCCAAACCTGATCAGGGTCTCAGGGTTTACTTGAAAACAAAAAAATAAACCTGAGCACAGCTTCAAACTCAGGTGAAAAACCCCGAGGTTGGTTCAAACTGTGAGGACTGAAGGATCCATCTGAATCATTTCCCCTTTTCATTTTTCTTCACCTTCAGCTTCAAAAATTTGCCAGGGATCCGGTGAATATGGAGATGGTTGGGAACCTCACCTTGCTCAGGGAGACTGCCCTGTACTACACCCTCCTCCTGACCTCTGCTCCTGCTTTTCCACTGGCCAGGTATGGATCTGGTGGGATCTGATTTCCTGGGATGGCTCAGCCTGGGACTGACCTAGCAAGAGTTTGAGTGGAGATTTCATTTAAACCTCTTTAAGTGGTCCCCATTCATTTTGTCTTTTAAGGGGTTCCCATTAATTTTCTCCTCTTTAAGGGATTCCCATTCATTTTGTCTCTTCTTTAAGGGGTCCCCATTCATTTTCTCCCCTTTAAGGGGTCTCCATTCATTTTGTCTTTTAAGGGGTTCCCATTAATTTTCTCCTCTTTAAGGGATTCCTATTAATTTTGTCTTGTAAGGGGTTCCATTTTCAGATAATCCCACAGCCCTTGGTTTTAAGGAGGGCCAGATCCCGAGTTCTTTTTCCTGGAAGGAGATTTCTCTGCACTGCCAGCTCCAGCTGATGGCCAGCAGTGCTTCCAAGGTTTTCCATCTCTCTGAGCTGGAGCTTTGGCATCAGCAGAGCTAAAACGATGGGGAAAAAGCGCCTGGAAAAGAGGGGAAATGTCTGCTGGAGCCCCTCTCTGCCCGGCAGCCTCTCCTTTTCTCCCTGCAGCCTCCCAGACAAATTGATTTGTCACCTGAGCCCCACGGCAGTGAGCAACCTGAGCAGGGAGGAGGCTCTGGCCGTGGCCCAGAGGCTGGGGAAGAGCTGCCTCTGGAGCAGGGGGATGCCAGCAGGGAGAGCTCGCTCCTCCCTGGCATCGCAGGAACTGCAGGTGAGCACCCGGGGATTCTCTGAGCTGCACAAAACCTGGCGGGGCTGAGCCCCAGCTCTTGTGTCCCCTCTTGTCACCCCCCTCTGGGTCACCTGCTGTCTTTATTGTGGGGTCTGGCTGGCTTTCCATCCCCTCCCATTTCTCCGTGGGGGAAAGGATCCATCCACAGCCTTCAGCAGGAAAACCCGAGGCAGAAATCCCGGGATTTAAGATATCCAAGTGAATTGAAGAAATAAGAACATTGATTTAATATCAATGTCCATCTATTAACAGACAAAGATTGTCTAACAGTTTGGAATTAGAAATAATGTTTATTGTGGCTGGGCAGTGTGTGGGATCTCTCCCTAATGCACACTGCAAAGTTTCACAGGTGATTACAAAGCTTTTATGGACAAAAATGTTGAATATACAAAATACAAATGCATGTTCATACCCTTGTCATTTCCCTTTCTCCCTTCCTGTGCTAATTGGCAAGGAGGTTATTAAGCAGGCGTGGTTTGTTTCCTGAAATGAGTCAGGGGTCTTTTTTATGAGGAATCAATTAAAATGATGAAGTAAAGTAAGTTTTCTTCGCTTTGACCTTTTTACGTTTTTTGGGTATTTGTAACAAACGAATTCTTGGTAGAGTTTGCAGCTTCTTGCATTCAATCTGTTTCTTACTATGGGAAAGTTGGCTACTGTCCATAAAATTGACAAGCAATGAGTTACTGGATCTTGGATATCTTATCTGAGTTCTGGTTTCTGTTGGGTAAAGCTTACTTGTCTCTTTTTCAGCTAACACACAATTTGTCCTAATTGTAATCTTAACTTTTCAAGACCTTTAATTCCTCAAAATCAACATCTCACAAAGGCTGTGTGATCCCATCTTGCCCCTCTGACTCTGTCTCTCTCTGCAGGATCCCATCTTGCTCCTCTGACTCTGTCTCTCTTTGCAGGTCGCGTCCTCCCTGGTGAGGAATTTGGAGGATTTCTCCCCGGCGGTGCTGGGAGCCTTGGGCCAGGCTGCCCTGGGGCTCTCGGTGTCCTGCATCCAGAGCAGCATCCCCGAGGAGCAGCTGGCAGCAGCCCTGCCTGCCCTGGCCAGGGTCCGTGGCTGGAGTGCTGAGCAGTCCGGGGCGATCACCGACAGACTGCTGCGCTCTGGCTACCGGGTACACGGCTCCACAAATGCGGGATTTCCCCCTGGGAAGGGATCCAGGCGCTGGCAGTGGCCAGGGAGGTTTGGAGCCGCCATCCCTGGAGGTGGCGCTGACGCCTGGAGAGGCTCCCTGGGGCAGAGGCTGGGCAGCGGGAAAGGAATATAGCAGGGATTTATTAAAAGGCCTTTAAAGGGTTGTGGTGGGTTTATTTTCTGCTGTGATATAGGATTAGGAGAAGAGTAAAGCAGGCTTAAACTTTGAAAGGTATAAAGAAAATTTTATTAACAGAACTAAAAGAAAAATTATAAGAATTAGAATAAAACCTTTAGAACACTTTTCCTCTTCTCTCCCCCCACCTTTTGCAAGAGCCTGGCCATGGCTACACCCAAGATGGACCCTGGGTCAGGAGTTTCACACTTTTATCAGTTTTGCTCCATTCCCACATTGGGGTTCACTGCCCAATTCCAGCCCCAGGTTCTGCAGTCCCACCCTCCCAGGCTGCTCTCCTCAGTTCTCTGCTGTTTGTATTTTTAGGGTGCCCTTGGTTCTTGGGCTGCCAAAGGATTGTTCTGTGAGCCTGAGCTGGGAGGGGAACTGGCTCACACTTTTATAAAGTTCAGAATTATTTACTAATGCAGTGCAGAATCTGAAAAATATGAAAGCTGAACCTGAAGGCAGCAGCACTCAGTGCCCTGGGCTGGGGACAAAGTGGGGACAAAGGCACAGCTGGGACTCAAGGATCTCCAAGGTCTTTTCCAACTGGTTTTTTTCTGGGATTTCCTTGCAGCTCCTGGATGGACAGAGCCTGGCAAACCTGGGGAGTTTGCTGGGTGGCCTCAACAGCAGCACACTGCAGAGTTTGTCCCCAGAAGTTGTCCTGGAGGCCATCCACCTGCCAGGCTTTGCCCAGCACATGGACCCTCCGCCCACTGCTCNTTCAGAGTTACACACTAATGCAGAACAGAGTCTGGAAAATACCAAAGCTGAAAAGTTCAGGCATCAGCGCTGGGTGCTCTGGGGACAAGGTGGGGACCGGGCACAGCTGGGACTTGAGGATCTCCAAGGTCTTTTCCAAGCTGATTTTCTCTGGGATTCCCTTGCAGCTCCTGGAGTGACAGAGCCTGGCAAAGCTGGGGAGTTTGCTGGGTGGCCTCAACAGCAGCACACTCTGGAGTTTGTCCCCAAAAGTTGTCCTGGAGGCCATCCAGCTGCCAGGCTTTGCCCAGCATGTGGAGCCCCTGCCCTCTGCTCTGGAAAGGACCCTGGTGGAAAAGGTGACCTTGTTTTATCTCCCAAAGGAGCAGGACTGGTTACCTGGGGCCAGGTGTGCCACAGCTGCACACCCAGCCAGCATTCCCTGTGGGATTTGTCACAGACAAAGGTGGCAGCAGGACAAGCCACTCAAGTCCTGTCACTGTCACCGGGTCTGTGTCCCTGTCCTTGGCCTGCTCAGCCTCCTGGGGGCAAGGGCAGGAGGGATTTGTCTCATGGGGTGCTCCCAGAAATGACTTCCCACTGATGTTCCCAGGGAAAGAATCTAAGTGGAGAAGAATTCATTCAAGGTTAGACTTGATCCTGGAGGCCTTTTCCAACCTAAACAATTCTCTGGTTCTGAGGTTGCCACGTTTTGGGCTGAAACTGGGTGAGATTTGCCAAGGTTTGGGCTGAAACTGGGTGAGATTTGCCAAGGTTTGTTCTGTTGGGTTTTTTCCAAGGTTTCCTCCAAGGTTGGTCACCCCGCTGAGCTGGTTAAACTCATTCCCAATGCCCTGGCCAGCTACATCCCAAAATCCCTGCTTGTTTTTGGGGAGGAGAAGCCAAATGTGCAGGATCTCAACAATAAACCGTGGACCAGAGACCAGGTAATGGAGGGTGGGCTCCTCCTTCCCCTCTCTGCCAGCCCTGCCCTCTGTGGGGTCACAAATTCCCCAAATCCCCCTGGAAATGAAGCTGTTTTCCCTGGAAAACCTCTGGCTCTGCTTCCCAGGCTGCCGTGTTTTTTGGGGATGTGGTGAAGGCAGAGCCTGACCTCAGCAGGTAAAGATCTTCCTCCTCTCCTTGCATTTTCTCTGTTTTCCTGGCAATTCCCACATTTCTTGTGGTGCTTATGGGACATCCACCCCGTGGAATCCATAGAAATATGGGAAATGGAATGGGAACCCAAACACAGACATGGAACACTGAGATTTACCAGGGCTCAGCTGTCAAATACACCCTGAGGCCACATTTTTTTTCCTAAAATGATTCTTCTGGCTCAGGCTGCACCTGGAATCTGGTTCCAGATTGCCTCTGGAAGGCATTTCCAAGCAGGGAATATTGCAGCCTTCCAGAGGGCAATTTCAGGGATTAATTGAGGGGGGCTGATGTGTCTTTTGAAATATCTGAGATGAAAATTATGAAAGCTATGATTTATATCTGGAAAAAGCAGTGGGGCCAGCAGTGTCCTGCTGTGAATGCACCTTCCTGAAGGCCTTTCCCTTCTGATTTTCCTGCTGGGAATTCCCAGGCTCTCCCAGTCTGTCCTCCAGGGCTTCACCTGTGCAGCTGCCAGCGCTGTGGGAGCAGAAAGGTTTCAGGAGCTGGCCCAGGTCATGAGGACAAAGAACGTCAGGCTGGGACAGGACCAGGTAATCCAATCCCCACATTCCCAAGGCTTTGGTGTGGTCCTGAAGGGTCTAAAGGAAATTATTCAGCCAAAACAACCCTTGGAGTCGAGGGACTGGAGCAGGGATGTGTCAGGGGGGTTAGGATGGATTTTAGGGTGACCCAGGCACCAGGGGAGTTGTTGGGGTGTCAGGGCAGGAGCTGCTCTGGGTGGTTCCTGTGGGTCCCTTCTTGTGAACAAATATCCTGGGTGTCCCTCCCTCAGCTCTGAATTTCCCTGGAAACAAGAAAAGCCCAAACCCTCTGATTTCCATATTTTCCCCCCTCTTTTTTTCCCCATTTAATCCAAAAATCTTTATTTTATCTTTTCCTTGTGTTCCGTGGTGCAACCTCTGGTGCCCTCCCAGCTGAGCTGCTTGCTGAAGATGGTGACACTGCACGGGATTCCCAAGGATTTGCACAGTTATACCAAAGAGCTGTTGCTGTTTTTAAGGTGACTGTGCTGTGCTTTTCGTGGTGTTGCCTTAGCACTTCATGAGGAAAAATAAGAGTTAGTTTATAACCAGGCTGACTAATTTGATTTCTGTTTCAGAGTTGTTTAGGCCTCTTTCTGGGGATAAAAAATGGGATTGCAGAAAGCTGAAGGAGGGTAGATTTTTATGAGGTATTGGAATAAATCCTTCCTTGTGAGGGTGGGGAGGCCCAGGTTTCCCAGAGCAGCTGAGGCTGCCCCATCGCAGACAGTGTCCAAGGCTGAGTTTTAGCATTCCCAGGCCTCTGAAAGTGCTTTTCCCTCACAACACCAAAGAAATCAGGAAATAAAGTGGATTCCCTTGTTCCAGTACCTCCCCACTGTACCCAAACCTTGAACAATTTCAAGCTGTCTCACACAATAGATCCCTTAAGGTGAGAACTGATTTTTAAAGAACCATTTTAAATTTAAGGAGTTTTTAACCAATTTAACAGCAGAGAAAAAAACTGGGGAAGAACAACTCATGGAGTTCAGCGTGTGGCTGTGGAAAATATTTTCCCAGGCACGGGGTGCATTGAGCTTGATGTCATTCCCTAAAATTCCTGGATTTTGTCTTTGCAGCCCCTCGGACTATGCAGCCACAGGGAGCTGCAGCCAGTTCTTTATCAATGTTGGGAAGGCAAACGGGGATGTTCTGCCCAGGGAGGATCCTCGGAGGCAGCAGCTGCTCCTGGAGGCTCTGGAGTGTCTGGTATGAGGAGAGGGATTTTGGGGGATCCTGGCAGGGTTTAGGATTCATGGAGGGAGAGGGATCCTGCAGGGCCCTGGGATCCTGGCAGGGTTTGGGATCCATGGAGGGACAGGGATCCTTGGAGTGGCCTGAGATCCTTGCAGGAATTGGGATCTCTGGAGGGAGAGGAATCCTTGGAAGGGCCTGAGATCCTCCGAGGGATTGGGATCTTTGGAGGTGCCTGGGATCCCTGGAAGGGTTGGGATCCTGGCAGGGGTTGGGATCCTTGGAGGGCCCTTGGAGGGCCTCGGATGCTCAGAGGGATTGGGATCCCTGGAGGGGTTGGGATCCTGGCAGGGTTTGGGTTCCATGGAAGGAGAGGAATACTTGGAGGGGCCTGAGATCCTTGCAGGGATTGGGATCTCTGGAGAGGCCTGGGATTCCAGCAGGGGTTGGGATCCTTGGAGGGGTTGGGATCCCTGGAGGAACAGGGATCCTTAGAATGGCTGGGATCTTTGGAATGGCCTGGGATCTTTGCAGAGATTGGGATCCTTAGAGGGATTGGATCCTGACAGGGTTTGGGATCCCTGGAGGGACAGGGATCCTCGGAGGAACCTGAGATCCTTGCAGGAATTGAGATCCTTGGAGGGGCCTGGGATCCTGGCAGGGACAGGAATTCTTGGAGGGGCCTTGGATGGGTTGGGATCTTCAGGGAGATTTGGATCCCTGGAGGGGACAGGGATCCTCAGAGGGGCATGGGATCCTTGAAGGGACAGGAATTCTTGTAGGGGCCTGGGATCTCTGGAGTGCCTGGGATCCTTGGAGGATCCTTGGAGGGGTTGGGAATCTTGGAGGGCCCTGGGATCTTCAGAGGGATTGAGATCCCAGGAGGGGCCAGGATCCTGCAAGGACGGGGATCCTTGGAGGGCCTGAGATCCTTGGAGGTGTTGGGATCCTGGCAGGGATTTGGGATCCCAGCAGGGATTGGGATCCAGGGATGCTCCATCCCCGTTAATGGCCCTGCCTTTATTCCAGAAAATCCCTGGCACACAAATAAGCGCGGAGGACGCCGAGATGCTGGGCTGGCTGGTGTGTGACCTGGGTGGGGAGTTCATCAGGAGTTCTGGGGGCAGATTGCTCAGGGATTTGAGCCACTGTGGATCTTTCCTGCCTGAGCAAGAAGAGGCCATCAGGGACGTCCTCAGCAGTGGCAACACCACCTTTGGGTATGGGTTCTTCTTGACTGTTCCCTTAATCAAACCCATGGTCCTATTAAGGCCTGAGGGAACTCCAGCCAAGCAGCTTGATCAAAAACCCCAAAAAATTATTGCTTTGGAGCTTTTCATTGGGTCTTTTCTGTTGTTGAGTTGAAATTATTTCAGCTGAAAGGCCTGAGGTGAAATTCTCCTGAAAAATAAACAGTCACTTCTCTCTTACTCATTCTAAAAGCTTTTCCTCTGCTCTATTTTTCATTTATCACTGATTATTAAAATCATATTAAATTATTTTATTATTCAATTAGTGATTATTAAAATCACAAATTCAAGCTTCTCTGACTGGCCTGGTGATCACAGGCGAGTCCAAGCTGTCAGGCACAGACTTCCAGGAAACATTCTGCCAGTGAGAGATGTTTGATAAATCCCTGATTCTAACACAGAGAGAAGCCAAATATTTTCCTTCCTGTATCAGCTTCCCCCGGATCTTGTCACTGACTTGGGCCTTAGTGAGCAACAGAAATTCTTTGGGTTCCTGAAAGGACCTCGAGGGAAGAATGTGTTTGGTTTTTCCACCCTGCTGCCCTGATTCATGTCCCTGACAGCTTCTCCTGCTCTGCTGCAATTTTGAAGTTTTGTGCAACAGGAAGTGATGGAGGTGTTTTGGGGTTTAAACCCAGTGTTTTCTTAATGTCACATGTGCAAGGATGTAATCCTGGGGGATTTAGAGGTGTTTTTTTCAGTTTTGCTCTTCCTTGAGAGGTGATTCCTGCTCATTTTTGTTGTTGTAGCTTTGCATTAGAGATAGAAATGAGATGGATGAGATTCTTGTTTTTCTGTGTATAACAGATGAATTTTTATTGTATATAGCTCATTTTTATATGATATTAGAAGGCACTGTCTTTGAATTTAATAGAACAGTAAATTATTGAAACTCAGGTGATTGGTTGATAATGCTTAGTGTACATGTTTATTAAACTTTTTTCTTTCTAGATAGTTTATATTTTTCCTGCATGGATTTTTCTGATAGATTCCTTATTTTTGTAGCTTTTCTTACAAGAATCGATTATGTAAATTGATTTTTATTTTTATTCTCCTTTTCTTGAGGGAATTTAACAGGTTAGCTTAGAATAGTAAAGTCTAAATGATGTTTTATAAGGCATTTCTTTTAAAAGATTTTATTTCCATGCATTTTTGTCTGCAGGCCTCCTGCAGCATGGTCAGCCTTCACCCTGAGCGAGCTCAGCGGGCTGATCCCAGTGCTGGATTCCAGGATCCTGCAGCAAATTCCCAAGGTGGGCTCTTCCCACAGGGCTGGGGACTTTGGGAAGTGGGGCTGGAATCCTCTGGGGGCTGCTGAGCCAAACTGCTTCCAGCAGCTCTCCTTGAAAAGCAGGGATGGGGACCTGTGGGGAGTGAGGGCTCGTGGAGCTGATGGCTGGAGCAGAGGCTGGACAGGGTTAAAGGAATAAAGCAGGGATTTATTAAAAGGATGCACACACTGGCCATGGCTCACCCAGGATGGACCCTGGGTCAGGAGTTTCACACTTTTATCAGTTTTGCTCCATTCCCACCCTGGGGTTCACTGCCCAATCCCAGCCCCAGGTTCTGCAGTCCCACCCTCCCAGGCTGCTCTCCTCAGTTCTCTGCTGTTTGCAGTTTTGGGGTGCCCTTGGTTCTGGGGCTGCCAAAGGATTGTTCTGTGTGCCTGAGCTGTGAGGGGAACTGGCTCACACTTTGTGTGAAGTTCAGAATTATTTACTAATGCAGTGCAGAGTCTGGGAAATATGAAAGCTGAACCCGAAGGCACCAGAGCTGATGGGCTGGAACTGCAAATCCAGGGCACTGCCAACCCTTTTTTGTCTCTGTGGGGAGAGCAGGAATAATTCCCAGTGCTTTGGAGCAGCTCCAATCATGGATGGGCTGGGGGAAAGGGAGACTTCAAACATTTGAGGAATTGCTTTTGTTTGCGGATCTCCAGGCTCAGGGCCTGGTGTGTGAGGAGCAGAGGCACATCCAGGATTCCCAAATGCCCCTGATGATCCCTTTTCCTTGCAGAAGGCTTTTGTCACCTGGCTGAGGAACTTTGCCAGGGAATCCCCCCTGTCCAGGGCAGAGCTGGCCACCATCGTCTGGGAGCTCCTGCCCCGCCGGCACAGGAGAGCTGAAGGTAAGGGAGCTCCCCCTGATCCAGAGGCATTCCCACTGGGAATTCCAGCTCACCCTGGAGCTTCTCAGGCTTTGGGAGGGACTCCCAGCGAGGTTTGGAGTCCCCATCCCCATCCAGGAACTCCTGGATGTCACCCTCAGTGCTGGTGACATCACAGGGATCAGGTGCAGATCAACCTTGGGGGTGTTCCCAGCCAAAACGATTTTGGGATCCAAAGCTTGGAGCCAAAGGATTTGATTTAACCCCGAGTTTGCCACGGCTTTGGCAGGTTGCCCACCTGGCAAGGAGATAACAGAGGCAGTTCTGGACGATGACCTGATGCCCACCTACTACACCCCCGAGGAGCTGCGCGCCTGCCTCCGCAACACCTCCCTGGAAAATCGCCTGTCCCAGGTCCTCACCTACCCCTTCAGCATCCCCCAGCTGGCTGTGGTGAAGGAGTACCTGGACGAGGTAATTCCAACCCCAAAATGTCCACTGGTGAAATCGCTCGGGGCCTTGTCCTGGAGAATTTAGGATCTCCGAGGATGTGACTCAAATTTCTGCAGGTGGAATCACTCAGGGCCTTGTCCCGATGGATTTAGGATCTCCAAGGTTATGACTCAAATTTCTGCTGATGAAATCACTCAGGGCCTTGTCCTGGAGAATTTAGGATCTCCGAGGATGTGACTCAAATTTCTGCAGGTGGAATCACTCAGGGCCTTGTCCCGATGGATTTAGGATCTCCAAGGTTATGACTCAAATTTCTGCTGATGAAATCACTCAGGGCCTTGTCCTGGAGAATTTAGGATCTCCAAGGATGTGACTCCACTGTCTCTCAGCTCCTCTCCCAGGCTCTGACCACTTTTACTGGGAAAATATTCATTTTTTTATCTCTTATTTCCATGTCTAATCAGAGTTTTCCTGACCTGCTGGCCCTCAGCCTTTCACTGAGCCCCTCTGAGAGGAACATGGCTCCATCAGAAAGTTGAAAATCTCACTAAAATCCTCATTCCATCTTCCCCTCATCCCCACTCTGTGCCCATAACCGTGGTGTCTCCACAGAAATATCCCAATGGTTATCCCGAAAATCTGCTCTCCAACCTGGACCCTCTCCTCCCCCTCATCACCCCAGAGGAAATCTCCACCTGGAAGCTGAGCTCAGCTGACATGTTGGCTGCATTCCTGAGAAATGAGCCCTCGGATTCCCTGGTAGGGGCTTGGCTTTGCTCTGCTGGTTTTGGGTGCTGAAGTGGCTGAAGCATCTTTGGTGCCACAATTTTGGGTGGCCCAATGAAAATGTTGCATACAAGCAAAACTTTCTAAAAGAAAGGCTTTATAAAATCAGGCCTTTCTGTTCTGACTAAGCTAACCTATTAAATTCCCAATTTAAAAAAAAAGAATAAAAATCAGTTAGCACAACAATCTATTCTTGTTAAAAAACAGTTCACACCTACAAAAATAAGGAGTCTATCCCATAAAAATCCATTAAAAATATCTAAAAAACCTATCTAAAAAAAGTTTAATAAACACATACAATAACCCTTACCAACCAATGAACTAAGTTTCACTAGATTACTAATAAACTAAATTCAAACACAATACTTTCTAATACCATCTAAAAATTAACCATGTACAATAAAAAAATTAACCATTCAACACCAAGAAAACCAAACCCCTCATCTACACAAGATTCAAAGCTGTTCCATTTTATTTTTTGGTGATTGTGGCACGAGTTTTCTCGCGGGGGGTGAGCCCCACAGGTTCCAATTCAATTAAGCTCAGGTGATTAATTGTGTTTGCAGGCCTCAGCAGCAATTAAACGCTACGTGGAGCTGGGCAATGCCCTGAATGCCACAGCCCTCAGTGCCATTGGCACGGGCTACGTGTGCCTGCTCAATGCCACCCAGCTGGAGGCCATCCACCCCCCCAGCCTCAAGTGAGTCACAAATTTGGGGGGTCCTGGCCTTCTTCCAAAAGCCCTTTTCCTCTTTTCTGCTCTCAGGGGAAGGGGATTGTGGTGAACCCCTTGGCTTATCCAGGTTCTTCTTCCCAGGGTTAAAAGCACCAGAGACAGAATTCTGGTTGGGATTTGGGTGTTTATTATTTCTGATCTCAGTCACAGCCTCACTGACCACGGGTGCTTCTCAACAGAGCAAAAATGGAGCTCAGAGTTCTGTCTGCAAGGTCTTTTTAAACCTAAACTACCCAATTATGGGATGCCAACTAATTTATTTTAACTTCTAACCCAATAACTAATTACCCATGTCTTACACTGTGATTTCCTCAACCCACCACACAAAATCACCCAAACTTGTGAAGAAGAAGAAAACTACACCCTAAACCCTCCACCTTATTGCACATTTATTACACATTTATTGCACATTTATTACACATTTATTACCAAACTCTAAATCTTTCACCCTGTGATGTAACACATTTCTATTCAACTCTACACTCACAATCTCAGTGTTATCACTCAATTTTGGAAGCCTTTTCCCAAGACCCCAGGTCAAGTGCAGTGTGTCTGTGAGGATCATTCCCTGTCAGCACAGAAAATCTGAAATCCTCTGTATCCAGAGTTCTGACAGGGAATTTTGGAAGCGCCTCAGAACCTGCTCCGTGTCGGGGTTTCAAACCTGCTGCTGCCCATCCTGCCAGGCAGGGCTCAGATTTCCCATCAAACCCCCTTTTATTTCAGCCAATCTGACTCTGTGCCTGCTTTCAGCTGCAGAAAAGGTCATTAAATTAAATTTCATAGAATTGCTGAGTGGTTAAGGCTGGAAAAGGCCTCTCAGGTCATCACCCAGCACCACTAAACCACGTCCTCAAGTGCCACATCCTCGAGGGTTTTAAGCATTTCCAGGTTGAATTCCTTTGAAAGTCTGGTAAATGGAATTAATTAATTAATTACCACTTGGCAAACGCACGAATTTATTGGGCACCATCACTTGAAGGACAAATTCCCAGCAGGAAACTGGGCCATTATTTTTCCTCTCAGCTTCTCTCCATAGAGCTGGGAATTAAAGATCACCTGTGCAGAAAATCCCAGAAAAACACTCAGATTCTGGGAAAATTGAACAGCTGAAGATAATAAAAGCTTTTTTCACCTTAAATCTTTATTTTTCTGCAGACTGGCATCTCTGGATCCTTCAGCCTGCTCACAGGAGACGAAGAACCTCTTGTACCAGAAAGCCAAAATGGCTTTCTCTGACCAGCACCATTTACCTGCTTACTATGAGCTGATTTTACCTTACCTGGGTATGTAAAAAATCCAGAATGCTGTGGGGAAAGAGAGCTCTTAGCCAGAAACTAAATGGCTACCAAAATCCATCTAAGATTTGGGAATTTTTGAAGTCAAGCTGTTAAAAATTTGTCTATCCAGCTTGTAGATGGAATATTATTGAAGGGTTCTATGCCTGCTTTAAGTCACCCAAATCTCTTTCCAGACCATCACAGGGAAATTCAAATTTAGGATTTACCTCACAGCCCTTTTCCATGTTACAAAATTTATTTTTATTTTGTTTTTCCCTGTTAAGCCAAGAATTTTTCCAAATTCTTCTCACCCTTCTTTCCACTGTCTGGCATTGCCCTACATTTTTAATGCCCAACAAAATAACTCACAATACAAAAAAAAAAGAGGAGCAGCCACATATTTTGAAGTTGGGCCCCACTAATGGATTTTAGAGAAATCCTCATTTTGTGCAGAGCTCCTTTGGGGTCTCCCATCCTTTGATTTTCTCCTTGTTTTGGTGCCAGGGGGGGCTCCTGCTGCAGATCTCAAGGCTCTCAGCAAGGACAACGTGAACATGAACGTGACCACGTTTGTGACTTTGAGAAGGGACTCTCTGCTGGTGAGCTGGACCTTGGAATTCTTTAATTCTTTGCTTTTTGTTCTGTTGGGCTGTCCTGGTTTGAACACCAGGTGTCTGCTGAGGAAGGCAGGAGCCTCCCTTGGAATGGAGAATGCAAACCCCTCCCTCCCAGTTATTATCATTTTGGATTTAAGGGGCTCTCAGGCAAAGAGATGGGGATGGGAATAACAGTTCTGCATTGGGAGAGTCAAAATAAAAATGCAATAATACAGAAACCAGCCCCAGTGTCAGAGTCAGGATCCAGCTGAGCCCTGTGGCTCAGGGTTGGTGGCAGTGCCATCCCATGGTGGCTGCAGCCCTCCTGCAGTGTCAGTCAGGATCCAGCTGAGCCCTGTGGCTCAGGGTTGGTGGCAGTGCCATCCCATGGTGGCTGCAGCCCTCCTGCAGGGGCAGAGTCAGGATCCAGCTGAGCCCTGTGGCTCAGGGTTGGTGGCAGTGCCATCCCATGGTGGCTGCAGCCCTCCTGCAGGGGCACAGGTGGCTCTGCTGGAGCAGGGATCCTGCACAAAGGTGGAGTTTCCCTGGGAAGGTGCCGTGGGGATGGCTGGGCCTGGTGTCCCTCTGGGAATGCCCTGCAGAGGCTGCTGGCTGTGCCCAAGGCAGATTGGATCCAGGTAGGAATGCTTGGCTCCTGCCCTGGCTGCAGCAGCTCCCAGGGGATGCTGGAAGTTTCTCAGGGACCCTCAGTGGCCCCTGAGCAGCAGATCTGTGCCTGGAGGGAGGCTGGGTCCTGGCAGAGATACAGAAACTGCCCCAGCTGGATTTTAACAGTTTTTGAACAGATTTTTAACAGAGGTTTACCCCACCCTGCCCCAGTCCCAGCAGCTGGTGATAGAATGCACACTGCTGGTTACACCCTGCCCTGCAACCCAAGACATCCTAAAAAAAAAACCCAAAAAATTCACCTGACAGCAGCGAGGTGAATGCAACTCAGAAGATCCCATCTCTGATTTATAAAATTCATAAATCCCCAATTACCACCCAACCCCTACTCTGTGATTTTCTTTTTTCCCAGAGCCTGACACCCCAGGAGGTGCAGGGGCTGCTGGGGCTGAACCTCCCCGAGCTGGCCCAGTGGCAGTACCGGGCTCCAGTCCGGGACTGGATCCGCCTGCAGAAGCAATCACAGCTGGATGAGCTCCACATTGGACTCACAGGGGGCACCCAGGAGGGCTACATCAACCTCGTCACCCCCAAATTCCCAGGTATTTTTGGGATGGTTGGGTTTTAATGGTTTCTTTTGGGGCTTGCAGCGAGGGTTAGGAGTGGGGTGAATCCTGGGGTCGGCGTGAGGAGCAGCCCTGGAATCCCACTGGGAGCAGCAGCCCTGCTGGACGTCCCAAGTGAGGGAGCACTTCCAGGCTTTCCTCCTCAGGGGTTTGGGCTTAGAGGCACAATCAGAGGGGGTGGGCTTGAAGGGAACTCGAAGCTCCTCCATTTCCAAGCCCCAGACTCAGCTTGGTGCTCGCTGTGCTTGGGCAGGCCAAGGGAATCCCTGGAGGGGGCACAGGGGGAAGTTTTCCCCATGGAGGAGTGGGTCAGGCACTGGTTCCTTTGCTCTAATCCCCTCTGTGTCCTCCAGCAGTGTCCTCAGCCCCTCTGGGGACCATGGCCATGGCACTCCACCTCCTGCCTGCCCTGCTCCTCACTTTCCTCACGGTGTCCATCTTGTCCTGACCATCTCCCACGAGGACTGAGGGGGACCAGCCTGTGACCTGCTCTGAGACCTGGTGTGAGGGGTGCCCAGAGCAGCTGGGATCAGCCCAGGACTCACTTTTAGGTACTTTTGGCTTTCAAATCACCTGGAAAAAAAAACCCTGTTGTGTCTGAAGGGAACGTTCCAGACTCTTGGGAGCAGGATCTTTGCCTTTGGGACAGCCCAAGCCCAGCCCCAAACCCTAAACCCCATCTTACTGCTGGGTTTAAGGTTGTGCAGGTTAAAAATGATATTTCTCAGAGCCTGACCTCGTGACACTGCCAAGACCTCAGGGTGGGAGGGAAGTTTTCCAGCTGCTTGTAAATAAACCCTGGAACTGAGTAAAAATGCCAGAAGCAAACTGATGAGTGTCTGCTCTTCCTTGAGGCCGCCCTCACCTTCCTGTCTGCAGGAATCCCCCCAGATTAAGTGCTCAGAATCCCAGGATCTGCCTCTTCCTGTTCCTTGGGGTTGGCTGCTCAGCATTTAGGAGCTGAGACTCTTCTCAGCTTCCTCATGTGGAGGGAAAGGAATTTTGTACAAGCTTTTCCATATTTTTTTTCCCACTTTTTTGGAAATATCTGTCAAAAAAAAATACCCCCAGTGAAACCTGTATCCCCCTTTCCTTCAGGAGGAGAGTCTGGGAGAGAAAAAGGGATTTATATATTTTATATCTTCTAAATCTTCATTGTCTGAGCTTTATGGAGAGGGAGCAGGTCTGTCCTTCAGTGCAGATTTTGGATTTTTGCTGGAAAAGCTTCCCCACAAAGCACTAGACACCTCAAAGAACACGTTGGGTTAGGAAAAAGCAGCTGATTGATGTTTTATTGTGTAGCACTGAACAGTAATCAAGATAAATTATCTGCAGCTAATCATCCCATGAGAGTCTGTGTGTGGTTTGAACAAACCTTGATCAAAAAGCAGCTCATGAAAAAAGTTAAATATGATTTTTGGGGCTCTCTCAGCTGTTGCTGGGCCAAATCCCTGAGTTTTCCAATTGTTTAAGAGATCCCAGGGGAATGGGATGGACAGGAAATCCCTGGAAGAGCTGGGCCCAGTGTCCTTGCCTTGGCAGAGCACTCAGCATCACTGCTGCTGCTACTACAGCGAGTAAATCACTAGTAAGGACCTGTGGGGCTTCTCTGGGCTGGACAAATCCATCCTCCTTCACTGCCCAGCCTCAGAAATTCCCAAATCCTGCGTCGGCGTCAAACGTGGTTGAATTCTCTCCCCTCTGCTGGGTCTCTGCCTTCCAGCTGGAGGGGGTGCAGGGTGGGTGCTGCTGGGGGCTCAGAGCAGCCCCTGCAGCAGGAGGGTCCCCAGGGTGGCTGCCAGCACGGGCACGAGGCAGGGACAGAGCCTGGCCCCCGATCCTGCAGGGACAACACAGGGACATGAGCCAGCAGTGGGCCCTGGTGGCCACAATGCCACCCTGCTGTGGCCACCAGGGCCAGGGGGTCACTCTGGGGTCACACTCTGGGCACTGCTGGGGTCACACCTCGAGGGCTGTGTCCAGTTCTGGCCCCTAAAGTTGGGAAGGGCCTTGAGGGGCTGGAGAGGGGCTGGGAACACAAACTCTGGGAGGAGCCCTGAAGGAGCTGGGGGTGCTCAGCNACTGGGGGTGCTGAGCCTGGAGCAAAGGAGACTCAGGGGTGACCCCAGCACTCCCTGAGCCCCTGGAAGGGGCCTGGGCTCTCCTGGGGTTGGGCTCTCTCCAGGAGCACTGACAGGAGAGGGCACAGCTCAAGGGAAATACAGGCTGGAATTCAGGGAAAAGGTTTCCACAGAAAGAATAATGAAATACTGGAATGTTCTGCCTGGGGAGGTGGTGGAGTCACCATCCCTGGG
>VZTB01000676.1:0-14098 GCA_013397245.1 Thryothorus ludovicianus
TGCTTTAAATTCTAAATCATGCAGTAAATGTGACTGACTCTTGGAGTCTTTTGGTAAGGAATTTTTTAAAGCCTGACATTGTCTTCTGGCCTATTTTCCATTGCCAGGACTGGTCAAGCCCTTCAGTCCACTTGAAAATACTTCAGAATTTCTGATAACTACTAAAGCAATCTGACCACCACCTATAATAATAATTCCTGAAAATATAGTGTATTTTAAAGCATTTTTTTAATGTGTGTGCTGTGGTTTTGTTTTATAAAATGTAAAAATGGCACAGTACCTTTTGGCATGGATGCTTTAACTGCAGAGAGTTTTAAGGATGAAATGCAGAGATGGGCTAGAAGGAAAAGAACCTTTGAAGCTTGTGATGTAAGTGAAATAGAATAAATATATGATTAGTAAAGTGGAAAAACTAATTTTCAAATGGTTTGTTGAAAAACAAGGAATTACATTCACTGAAATAGGTCAGGTTACCCTGAGAGTACTAGCAGTATTAATTCAACCTGGATAAACAGCAAAAATATCTGTTTTTATTTTCCCAGAACAGATTTCTTCTACTTTTTAATTTTGTTATAAAGAAAAAATCCTGTTTATCTATCCAGGAACAAAATTCTTTAGAAGAACGTCAATGGTCTTTACTGTGTACCATTTAATCTTACTGCAATACAATTTTAAAATTTATTATTTGATTATTAACTGTGACTGTTAAGTCACTTTAACAATGGAGAACTAAAGTGAACACTCCAAATGAAACTTGGTAGACTTTGATGCAACATGAAAACGAAAAATCATCCATGGACTGATGAGAACCTGCTGTTTGTAATAAGCACTTTTGTTAAGACTTAAGGCTATAGGTGGTTATTGCATTCCATTGTACAGCTTCCTGCAAGTTCACCTAATTTTAGTAGTTCTATTATATTGCACAAAATAAACTCAATTTCCTGTCTGTAACTGAGCAGTCAGTTGGCTGAAATACAAGCTATTGACATGTAAGAGGAACAGACAGGTATTTAATCAAAACTCTGCTTAGATGGAAAATGAACCACTGCAGAATATTGCTCACTTCTCTGTGTAGTGCATCTTAATAAAAAATATCCACCTCTGTGCCAAAATGTTCATCATGAGAACTTTTGGATCCAGAGCTTTTCCACACTCCTGTTTAATTGGTGAGAGAAATTCAACACTGAGTGTGAACATCCAAGTGATTTATAGCCTATTCAAAAGTCTGGTGTGGTAGTTTTGCGAAGGATGAGATCATAGACAAGCAGAGAATTTATCCTACTTAATCTATATATGTATACTGTGCCTAATATGAAAACAATCCAGAAGTAAACCAAGATTTAGATTCTGTTTCTCAGAAGCTTGTTTTATTTGCTGTTAATGCTTATCTTATGAATGCTGTTGAGAGATCTACCCTTAAAATATCTGCCAAAGAAAAAGAAATTATTGCTTGAATTTTCTTAGATTGCAGCCACAAACTCTTTTAAAGGAAATATGACGAAGTAAGGAAAACTTAAGACAATGGGTGAAGAAAACATGAGTCAGAATAAACAGGACAGAATGAGTTGGAGGATGTCAACAATGGAGACTTCTGCTGAAGATGCACTCCTGTTCATCTGAGTTTGTCATGGTTTAACCCCTTGGGAACTTAGCCCCACACCCACACAGCCACTTGCCCACTCCTCCACCAGCAGGACAGGGGAGAAAATCAGAAAAGTAATAGTCAGAAAACTCATGGGTTGAGATAAAGACAATTTAATAAGTAAAGCAAAAGCTGTGCATACAAGCAAAGCAAAACAAGGAGTTTTTTCACCAATTCCCATGGGCAACAGGTATTCAGCTATCTTCGGGGAAGGAGGTCTCCATCAGGCAAAATGGTTCCTTGGGAAGACAAAAAGCCATAACTCCAAAAATGTCTCCCTTCCTTCTTATTCCCCCAGATTTCCATGCTGATCATGATGCCATGTGGTGTGGAATATCCTTGCAATCAGTTGGGGTCAACTGTCCCGGCTGTGTCCCATCCCAGTTTCTTGTGCACCCCTGGTCTGCTCACTGGTGGGGTGTGGTGAGAAGCTGAAAAGGCCTCGATGCTGTGTAAGCCCTACTCACCAATAAATAAACCATCTCTGAATTGTTCATGCTGTTTTCAGCACAAATCCAAAACACAACCCCATACAAACTACCATGAAGAAAAATAGCTACTTCAGCCCAAACCAGTACAAAGTGTTAGTTTGCTGTGAGCATGGGAGGATCTGTACAGAATGCAGTAAAGCTGTCCTGAAGTGCGTTTCCCACACAACGGATAAAAAATAAGTTTTGCTAAAAAAAGGAAGTGACAATCCATGAACTGTTCCAGTGTTCTAGCACAGCAGATTTTCTCCCATCAGACATGAGAGTTACAAATGGAAGTATATGTATGTCTAGGGACAGTAGTGTCACCAAGATGAGTCACCTCAAACGAGAACAGTTGGTGGAAGTGCTGCATTCTCCTTGAAGGAAGAGGCACCAGTTGGGGGCTGAGTATCTCTAGTTAGTTAATAGGAAACTTGTTCAGAGACCCTGTTTGAGTCAGCTGTCTTTTAAGCCTGCTTCTTAAACAGATTGCCCCATGCCTATCCCAGAGAGAGGCTGCCTAGGAGAAGGTTTGTGTATAATACCAGCTGCTTTATCTGTGGGTGAATTAACTTGGTTTTGTTCCGTCAGCATAGCAACTTTCATCAACATTCAGTTCTTAGAAAGTAAAATGTTTTAGGCTGTGATGGAGATGGTGCCTGTTATTCACAACTTCTATAGCATTAGCCTTTGTTATTAACTCTGGCAAAATCTTTTTCCCACTTTAGCTTCTCAGTAGAAGGTGGTAATTATTCAAGACCTAGATTTGAGATACATAAAATAACCAGAAGTATCATACCCACTAAGCTGTCAGTTTTCAGCAGGGCACTTACGATATTACCTATGGTTTCCTGTCTTCCTGACTTCCTCCAACAATCTCCTCCATCAGCTGTGTCTCTTATGCCCTAGAAACTGCTGTCAGTGGCCTAGTGGATGGCTCATTTGACATGTCTGTCATGTTGTGAAATGTGTAGGAGCTGGGTTAAATGAAGAGAAGGTTGACTTGTCTGACTGCCTACTGGGAGGCTTCAGGTCAGGGAAAGCTTTCTCTACATTAAGACTGCAGTAATTGGAAAAGAAGAAAAGTAGAAGGCAAGGAGAGCTTTGTGGTGAAGTAGGAAGAGGGAGGCAGCAGAGGGTGGATGGAGATGGCTGAAGTACATATGCTGTTGGAATATAGGAATATTAGTTCTTTTCAGTGCCATATTGAAGTCTGTACTGTCAGCTCTTTCAGCCTTAGACTTTTAGCACACAGGCTCCTCTTAATGCTTGCAGGCATTAGCTCTTCCTGCTTTTGGAAAGCTGGAGGGAGAAAACAGAAGTAGAGGAGTGATGTGGAAATATCTGTCCGCCTGTGGATAAAAAGAGTGAGGCATCTTTCCTTCTCCTCCCGAACCTGAGTCTTTTGTGGAGCTCCCACTAAGTTATAGAAAACGCATCTGAATAATTCTGCACTCTGTGGATGTCAGCTGCTTTTTACAATAGATTTGTAATGTTCCCAAATACAGTGGTGATACAATGGTAAGGTAAGCAGTGAAAATTTTAAGTAAAATGAGAGAGTCGCCCTTAAAATTGCATTAATGAAAAGTCATCCCTTTAAAATAGAGGAGAGAGTTATTTTTATGCAAGTGCAGATTTTTGATGCCAGGACAATAAAGAAAAACCACAGTTTGTTCAATTAAGCTTGTATCATATTGTCAGCACTTGCCCATATAGAAAACATAAATTGTCATGAAAACATGAAAATGAGGCAATTTAGTAATGTTTTGAGTAGGCTTTATAAATATCATATGCATTTTTAAATACATAAGTGATGCAGTTTTGAACACAAAAGAGCCACAGTTGTGGCAGCCAGATTTTTCTGTGTTCCCAGAGCAGCAAAATTAGCAGAGCTGCAAATGTAGTCATTCAAAAGTTGAAAATTTGGAATAAGTCAGAAGAAGTATTACGAGATTTGGTGGGAAATCAATAAAAGCTAAAAGTGACACAAATACACATTCTTTTTTTCTCACCAGAGGTCAGAATTTGTGTGTGTGCTTTTGGATTTAACTGAACTTTTTTCTTTTGTACAAAGACTCAATCATTAAGCTTGACAAGTTAGTGTCTGGGGCAAATTTTCACCTCATGGGTGGCTAAAGTTGTGGTATTGTTGGGCAAAGGGTAGAAATGTGAGCAGCTGTGTGACCTTTCACCACATTATGAGCTTGTGTGGGTCTGGAAAGTACTAAGGCTGGGTCTGAGGTTTTATTCTTAACCTGCTGTTAAACATACCAGTTGTACAGAATGTCAGAGCTCAATAGGTATGAATGGAAAAATGAGGCTATGCATTAGCTGAGAATCTGGCTCATTATGCAGAGAGGAGGAATCAAAAGCATCTTTGCAGATTTTTTTTCTCCTAACCTTATTCCGCTACATGTCCTCCCTGTAGGTTTTGTGTTGAATTTGTGATGGCCTCCATTTCAGAATAATTTTGAGCACTTTTGAGTGTTATGGTGTGTGTATTTCAATAATTGCTGCAGGAGGTGTTTGGCAAGCAGTAGTGTTATTTTGGGATCCACTGTGCCCGGGATTCCTTCACATGCTAATCATTCCATAGCTTTCTGCCAAAATCCTTTCTGACTGGATTCCCTGTTTGTAGAGTCAATAACATTCCTTTCTTTTCCACCTTGTATAAGCCNAGAGAAGAGCGAGTAAGAGAGCGAGCTTCCTGTTACAATGCGATAAATCCTTTTCTATGTTGAATATTCTAAATTCCACTAACCAATCTCCTGTAACATACAAATTCTACGGCATTTGCATACAGCCAATAAGAATCCTTACATTACCATACCTATCACCAACCAGAGGGTCTTGCATATCTAAACTAGGGGATTACTCATCCCGGACATACCAGCTTTTCAGGTATTCATCAACTAGGGTTTTGGTATGTTGCTTCATTTCAATCTCACCATTTCTACATTCTTAAAATCTTCTGTGAAGCAATCATATTTGCAAGGCTTTCCTGTTTCATCCTTCCCAACACCATTCCTTATGGAGTTTAAAGTCTCCAGAGCACATCACACATGCCTAGCTAAGGTCTTGTAGTACTACCCCAGTGCACCTTCTAGTGTATTAAATTGTCATTCACTGGGGTTCTGGGTCTTGAAAACAATGTCACCTGATTGTACTGGCTTTGCCTGTGAGTATCCTGAGGCACCATCTGAATGAGAATAGCTCATGTCTCTTCTCCACAAAGGCCAGCTGGTGTGCAAACCCCACCTTTTTGTCTCTCCCTGCGGATTTGTGACCTATCAAATGGGGGTATTCCATCACTGGGGAAGCTGTGCTTCCAGCTGTGGATTTTTTACTGTTTTTCACCCTAGTGCTATGAGAATCTGCTTCCAAAACTGAAGAACTCTAACTCAGAATGCCAGTGCTTTTATACTATATTGTAGAGGGATTCTGTGTTGGAGCCTCCTAAGAGGGAGGAAAGAGAACATGCAATTAAAAATAGTAATTCTTGTTGTTAGTGACATGACAATATTAACATCTTTTTAAAAAAAAAATTCCAAGGAAGTCCTACTGATTCATATTTATATAGAAACTGTTATTGGAACATTTATTTCATAGCTAGTGGCCAAGGGATGAGATAAAATTCTGGTGCTGTATTTATATTGTGTTTTGCAGACATATCTAATCTTCAGTGGCATGAGAAATGTTGTAGAAAAGTATGTCATCAAAAATTGCTTCAGCATCATACTTAAAAATCTGTCCTCTGGAAAACACATTAGCTTTCACTGTAGCTTATGGTAACATACCCAGACACTACAGAGTATTTTATATCTTATAATGGAGATAGTATAGATAATAATATACTTTCATCTATTACTTTTATCAGATTGTCTTATCTCCTTTGTGGCATCAAAAGTATGTATTCAGAGAAGATTGAGACAGAAGTGTCTGCTTTATTTAATACACACATGAAGGGCCTGATTCTGTTTACACTGAAGTCAGTGGAGATTTCTGTCCTTAATGAGAGCAGAAACAACTGTCTCAATTCTACTCACAGCATTTCATTAGTGTTCTTTATGGTATGCAGGTGGGGAATGGAAAACCTCTCAAATCATGAAAATATTTTTATAATAGAAAATATATTAGTGCTGTAACTTTGTAGTCAATTAACAAACCTGTCAGTTTTGTTCTGTCAAAATGCGTGTGTGACCTCTCAGTGTTATGGTAGCCGAGTTTTGGCAGCAAAAAGAATCCAAAGTAACATTCATATACATTCTCTTTGTCTTCCAAGTAATTTTTCAGAGTTTCCAGAAATGATTGTCTTGTTGGAGAAGTGATAGCACAGAGCATTAGTGATTTCACTTTTCTCCTCTTTTTCAGTTGTCTTGAGTGTGGATTAGGAGATTTTGCTTTGTTGTAGAGTTATTTGGAAGAAGATGCTGTTTATGTTTCCTGCAATTGTCCCAATTCACTGTGTAATACTGATTTTCCAGTCAATGAGATGTTAAAATTTTTTTTAAAGTCTTTTTTTATGTTTTGAAGAATTTCAGAAAAAAGACTAAAGTTTTAGAGTATCTGTGAATCAAGTCTTTGGCAATCCAGTGAACAATAAGCTTCTGCATTTGGTTTGAGAGGAAAAATACGAGTAATTTCATAACATTTTCATTCATCCAAAAGCTTCTTTTGACTTTATGGTAGCAGTAATAGGCTAAAATAACTGTCTTTTTGTGAGGTTTTTATTATGGAAAAATTTTTTCCCTGCTGACCATATTATTACATATTTTTGGTTCCCTCTAGGGGGGAATGTTTCTGAGAGACTGGTTGATCCCAATTGTTTGCCCTTCTCTATCTCCCAAGGAGGTTGAAAGCCAGCTCTAACTGACAGTCTGAGATCTTTTTTTATGCTTTCAAAATAACTGCTTAACTGTAAAAGTCAGAAGTTCAATAGGCAGTATAATGCTCAAACCGTATTCCTAGGCACCTGTGAGATCNGAGTTTCCAGAAATGATTGTCTTGTTGGAGAAGTGATAGCACAGAGCATTAGTGATTTCACTTTTCTCCTCTTTTTCAGTTGTCTTGAGTGTGGATTAGGAGATTTTGCTTTGTTGTAGAGTTATTTGGAAGAAGATGCTGTTTATGTTTCCTGCAATTGTCCCAATTCACTGTGTAATACTGATTTTCCAGTCAATGAGATGTTAAAATTTTTTTTAAAGTCTTTTTTTATGTTTTGAAGAATTTCAGAAAAAAGACTAAAGTTTTAGAGTATCTGTGAATCAAGTCTTTGGCAATCCAGTGAACAATAAGCTTCTGCATTTGGTTTGAGAGGAAAAATACGAGTAATTTCATAACATTTTCATTCATCCAAAAGCTTCTTTTGACTTTATGGTAGCAGTAATAGGCTAAAATAACTGTCTTTTTGTGAGGTTTTTATTATGGAAAAATTTTTTCCCTGCTGACCATATTATTACATATTTTTGGTTCCCTCTAGGGGGGAATGTTTCTGAGAGACTGGTTGATCCCAATTGTTTGCCCTTCTGCATCTCCCAAGGAGGTTCAAAACCAGCTATAACTGACAGTCTGAGTTCTTTTTTTATGCTTCCAAAATAACTGCTTAACTGTTAAAGTCAGAAGTTAAAAAGGCAGTATAGCTCTCAAACCAGTATTCCTAGGCACCTGTGAGATCAGACCAGTTGAAAGTCACTTTTTCAGAAAGGTTTTAGAAGCTCAGCTCCCATAAGCATCAAATTATCAGGATATTTCTCACAATTTCATTGATTTCTTGAAACTGTAAATTGAAAACTCAGTTACATCGGTAGGCGTGTGAATCCACCCTTCTTGTATTTAGAATTATATTTTTCACCAGAACCAGGCAGGGTAAGAAACTGTAAAATTCTTCTATAAAATAGTTAAAATTTTAATTAAATGCATAAATCTTCTACTGATCTCATTAAAGGGGTTAGTATTTTGTTTTATCATTGTCCTGGTTTAGGGCAAATTTGGGAGAGGGAAAGAAAGGAAAACAAACAAACCTCTAGATGAACCACCCCTCCCCTTAGCTGAATCGGGATAGGAAAAAATTTCCTTGGTAGAAAGTGGAAAAAGTTGTTTATTTAACAGATAAAACACTCCCCAGCCCAACAAATGAATNACATAAGCATCAAATTATCAGAATATTTCTCTAAATTTCATCGATTTCCTGAAAATGTAAATTGAAAACTCAGTCACATCAGTAGGCTTGTGAATCCACCCTTCTTGTATTTAGAATTATTTTTTTCACCAGAACCAGGCAGGGTAAGAAACTGTAAAATTCTTCTATAAAACAGTTGACAATTTAATTAAATCCATAAATCTTCTACTGATATCATTAAAGGTGTTAGTATTTTGTTTTANAGATGAATGGGGATACAATTTAGCATCAACCCAGGACAATCATACTTCTGTTTGTCTTTAGTATTTTTAAATATGTCATATAGTTCAGGAGCACAATGAAAGTTGATTTTTTTTTTGGAGACACTAAAAAAGATTATGAATTTTAAAATAACAACAGTTTAGAAAATGCTTTTCGAATTCAAGATCCAGTTAGATGTCTTTAAACCTTTGGTGAGATTTCTGTACTTTCATTGATGGGTTATGGAGAAAATATTTTCCTTTTTTAGGTTGCTTTAAGAGACAGAGGACATCTGTGGTGAGTCATTGAGGAGTTTAACTGTGATACGTTACTAAAATGCATTTTGGCAGCAAATGGAGAAGTAACTACTCAATCTGTTGTGAAACAAGAGAGTCTTTCAACCCATTTTTCAAAGTGCTCACAGTTCCCATTTGAAGGCAAGTAGTGAGCAAAGAAAATTAATGTGTATCTGGAATACTTTAATTTAAAATAATTACAATGGACCCATGGTGCTCACACGCTTCTATTTTCTTCTTATTGTTGATTGATTCTGCTAAATTTTACCCTCAGCAAATTATGTTGCTGTTCTGTTACATTTTATATTTGATTACTGAGAGATTGTGAAACAATTTAAATGGGACTTTTAGGAAAAAATTAGACTCTGATTTTGAATTGAAACAATATCCGTTGAAATAAAGAAAGTTATTTTAGTACAGCGATTATTTATGATAAAATATTTTGCAATGAAGATCCCAAGCAAGAACTGAGTACAAGAATTAAAATAGTTGGAAGACTCTTGAAAGCATTAAGCAAATGGTAACTTCTGGGAAATTAAAATGCAGCCTTGGTAACGACAGAATTTTAACAGTGATTATGGGAAACAATGAAATTATTTCTCATGCAGGCTTTGCTTCTAACTGTAAGTTCTCTATTTTATTCTTTATCCTGGAATGCTGAGTTTCTTCTGAGCACGCTGTTAGCTTTACCGCAAGAATCCTTTCTGTTAGTAGCATTAGCTGGTGGTGCACAAGCTGTTTCAGTCTGGGAGCCTGTTCTTCATGTTCTGCCAATAAAGTTAAATTGCACATAGTTTTATCATTTGATGCACGTCCTTTAGGACAGAACAGATCTTTCTCTGGATCTGTAACTTTAGAACAAACTGTATTTTCACCTTAATTTGCAGTGGTTCATGTATTTCACACTACAGTCCGGAATGATTTAGGAATTGTAGCAAGAAGAGGGGAATGACTGTGAAACTGTCTTTACCATGAAACCTTAAAGGTAAAGTATGACATTACAGATATTGAGGTGTATGGGAGTGACAGAGTTTGCCATCAGTGTCGCCCTGATTTTTCAGGTTTTCCTGATGCACTTTCTAACTTGCTGTTTTCACAGTAGCTAGCTTCTTTCTCACGCTCAAGAGTGTCCTTATCAAAAGTCTGTTTGATAAGACAAAGTTTTTGTTCATACTTTCTCTTGGTGTGGAAACAACTGATGGACAGTTGTCTTGACCAACGGGATGGGAGAGGTGTCAGCCTTCTTCTCCAATCCCTGGTCTGTGTGGAAATACTATAAAATGTGGAGTCAGATGTTTAATAAATATAGTTCTCAGCTTTCTCAAGAGAAGGTGTCCATGTGTGTCCTTGCGTGTCCCACAGCAACATCCAGAGCAGCAGTTTTTAAAAGAGGATTGTGGTTCGATTGTCACAGCTTACTGAAAACAAAAATATAACACTAGTTTAAGAACACTGTCTTTTGTTATGTGCTCAGTAAGACAGAGAAAGTGACTCAGAGAAAATTTGATCTAATTCTGAATATTTTCCTTGAAAACTTGAAGAGAATCCAAATAAAGTGATGGGCTTCAAGTAGAATGAGCACATTCACTTTTTTGTGTTTTTTCTAAATTCTCTGTGCAAGAAAAGGTTGAAGGTTGTTCAAGAGAGTGAATATTGTCAGAAAGTTTAAAAGTCCATACTGAACATTGACATTTCTCAACTTTGTACTTGATTCTTGATACTGGGCATCAATGGACGCAAAGGTGTGACTAAATTTATACTTGTTTTTAAAGGTATTGCTTGAAGTGGCATATGTCAAAAGATANGTTATGGTGTAGTGTAAGAGTGGAAAATGAGCCAGGTTTGCATACTTGAGAAAAAAAGGAAAGCAGAATCACAGGCTTCTGTGGTGAAAAGGTGTGGCTATGTAGTCCCACTGATACATCTGTGAGCAAAATGTTCCCACTTCCTCCAGAGACTGGCAAAATGAAAAGAACAAAAACAATGCTACTCTACATTAGAACATAAGGTGACAGTGGATTCAGCTTCTGAAAAAGAGAGAAAGAGAAAACAAGTCTTAAACCACAGGAAGTATACAGAACGGAAAGTTTTCATGATTAGACATGGTTTATCCAAAATATTATTTTGTAGCTTTCAAATGTATGTTACTTCATGAGAAACTCAATCTGTTCTCAGTGTGTTTTCTGACCTCATTGTTTTCTGACCAAAATAGACTTCATGGAGTCTGACTGTCATATTTTGAATATGATATCTATCTACAATTTGGTAGAAAGGGCATGTACAGAACAGTCACAGAATCAAACAGACACAGAATNGTCAAAAGATATTTAGAATTTGAGCCTCGTTTTCTTCATTCAGCGAGATGGCAGCAATATGCAGGACTGCTCACATGTCTTCAGGTGGTTCAGTTATGGTGTAGTGTAAGAGTGGAAAATGAGCCAGGTTTGCATACTTGAGAAAAAAAGGAAAGCAGAATCACAGGCTTCTGTGGTGAAAAGGTGTGGCTATGTAGTCCCACTGATACATCTGTGAGCAAAATGTTCCCACTTCCTCCAGAGACTGGCAAAATGAAAAGAACAAAAACAATGCTACTCTACATTAGAACATAAGGTGACAGTGGATTCAGCTTCTGAAAAAGAGAGAAAGAGAAAACAAGTCTTAAACCACAGGAAGTATACAGAACGGAAAGTTTTCATGATTAGACATGGTTTATCCAAAATATTATTTTGTAGCTTTCAAATGTATGTTACTTCATGAGAAACTCAATCTGTTCTCAGTGTGTTTTCTGACCTCATTGTTTTCTGACCAAAATAGACTTCATGGAGTCTGACTGTCATATTTTGAATATGATATCTATCTACAATTTGGTAGAAAGGGCATGTACAGAACAGTCACAGAATCAAACAGACACAGAATCAAACATGCAAAATTCAGGAAATAGTTGTATCTGTCTTGCAGTTTCTCCTTTTGTTTTGCCTGAAGTAAAGGCAGTATGCACATACCTAATTGTGTTCAAATGTTGTAATAATTCAGATCACATAAGAAAAATGGCCCCTCAGATATGGAGAAAGAACATAGGAAAAGTGGTATTCTCTGATTATGTTTTTTAAAATAAACTGTTAGAAAAAAATAGTTATTAAGAAACTTTTACAGAGTTTGAGAACTCCAAATAGACTTTAATTCATTTGATTTTTATAGACTAGTAGTCTTTAATCTCCATTGCAGAATCTGAAGTGTACCTGTTTTGTACTGGTAAATTAGTTGTCAATCCCTTGGGCAGTATATTTTAATATCAGTATTATATGGTAGATGATATAAATCTTGTATATGGTATTATTAGCTTAGGCAACTGCTGACTTAAAAAGGCCAGTTTAACAAGTCACCACTGTATTATGTTTAATTAGGTACAGTTTATATAATGAGGTGTTCAGTTCTAATGGAAAGACATGCTGTGAGCAGCACATCTGCAGGAATAACTATTACAATCAGCATTGCAGAGACCCATGGAACTGCAAATTAGACTTACTTATCTAGAAATAAATTACATCCCAATGCCTTCATAAAGCTCATTAATTAATTCCACTGGCATAAAGGTATTTTTCTTAATTTCACGTTCCATTAGCATAATAAACACAATTTGAGTTACAACAGTATGATCAGTTTAATGGATGCTATTTATTTTCGTTTTTTATTTAAAGTCCTGATAACATAGAATTAACATCAATATGCTGTTTGGTCCTTTATTAAAAATTCCCATAGGATAACCAGCACAGATGTTCAATACAGCATCATATATTTGCTGCATTTTATGACTTTACTAGTTTACCATATGGAAAGGTGTTGCTTGGATTCCTTTGTGTTTTTTTAATCTGATAAGTTATATGGATTGTAATAGTCAAAATTGGTTACTATGTGAAATTGGACAGGTTAATAAACACTGCATGCTGGGAGCAAAACAAGAGTAAGCAAAGTTTTCATGTAAAAGGATTCATAGCAAATAGTAACAATGTACTTCTTGGTGTATTACAAATAGCTTAATTTATATGTAGTTCCTGACATAATTGTAATTCTTTAATTTATGCAGACCTTGTCTAATCAGAATGAAATGCTGCCAGCTATTTGTTTAGTCACAGTTACCTTATAAACAACCTAGTTGTTCCATTCAGCTATTCTTGAGCCCCACTTTTCAAGATAAACATTAAACATTTTCATGATAAACTGTTAGCAACATTTATGGAAAAAAGTTGTATGTTACTCCAACAAGGGATTTCATTATGCATCTATCTAATACTGGTTATTTTAGATGAAATCCATATCTGTGATTTTGTTAATTTGTTGTAGACTAGAAAAATGTCTTAAAAAATTTGGTTTTACCTTATATTGCCCATTTTATGCTAAAGCCTAACTATAACCAAGCTAATTTTGTCATCAGCTTGGTAGAAATGTTTTCTAAGGCTTGTCTCTTATATTGTTTTTATATTTCCTGATCTTATTTCTCCTGTCTGCATTTGATATCTGTCACTATCACTGCAAATACTTTCTCTCTCCTTCAGCCTTTAATGCAAGCCCCTTCGAAAGTTACAGAGTGGCTGGGATAGTACTCATGCATCATGTAAATCAATACTCTGACTTTTCATGTAAAAACTGATTTCTGTCTTAACACTGTAATTCACCATTCTATTACTCCCATGCTTTCCAAAATCATCTGAACCTGAGTAATTTATTTTTTCTAGTGTGATTTCCTTCTATTACATGACCTCAGTTATATTATCAGAGAGCTGCACCAAAGAAGATGAGGACAAGTTGCCTTGATAGCAGTGTGTATGTCTGTATGGACATACACATACATAGGTATATAGTTCTCAAGGATCGTACAGAAGCATATTGCTTTAAAAAATGCTCTGTAGCTCATTGTATTTTTTAATACCCCCACCCAGCCTGGCACATGCCCATACCCTTGGGATTACTGGTTTGAGCTAGTTTTTTTTTTAAACAATTCCTTCTCATATATTTAATGACTGGATCTTTTTAGGCATTTAAACATGGATATAATCTTAAGAATGGAATTTTATCTTGAAATTTAGGTTTTTATTGTAATTGGATATTGTCTAGTAACATGCAGAAAAAGAGCTAGCCTTTAGTATCATCCGTTGTGGGTGACTGAGCTGTAGGAAACAAAGCAGCGTAAGTTGCATAAAGCAGTGAAGCTGTATGATCAGAATAATGTCTCTTTCTTTGTAAATTCTTTTTAGTGCAGATGTTCAAGTGAAATTTTTAAAATGAATCACTGTTTTCAGATGTTTCAGTGTTA
>VZTB01000678.1:7974-18565 GCA_013397245.1 Thryothorus ludovicianus
AGGACAGGAGCTGTGGTCACTCCCAGGATGTCCCATAGGACAGGAGCTGTGGTCACTCCCAGGATGTCCCATAGGACAGGAGCTGTGGTCACTCCCAGGATGTCCCGTGGCTCTCGGGAGCCACCGAGGAGCACCCACCGGCCCTGCCAGGGCACGGATGGCCCCAAACCCGGGCGCTGCCCTCCCTTGTCCCTCCCTTATCTGTCCCCATCACTCGGCGCCCCGCGGCCCCGGCCCAAGGCCGGGATCCTGATTGTCCCCAAGGCCGGGATCCTGATTGCCCAGCTGGAAGGTCCTAATTGCGCTTCCCTCCCCAAAGCCGCCTCCCTTTATCATAAAGGGTGCACATTTCCCCCGCTGCAGCTTCCACGGCCAGAGGCCCTCAGGGCCAGCTCAGAAATGGAGGGAATTAATTACATTTTTTTAACTCCCCTCCTTTTAAAGTAGGGGAGAGAGCGATGAAACGTCCCGGGGGGGAGCGGGGGGAGCTGCCGAGGAGGGTGGGGAGGGAGGGAGGCAGCAGCAGGAGGTGAGGGGGGAGCTGCTGCTTTCATCCAGGAGGGTCTTTGTGCATCCACCTCGGGCTCCCCGACACTCCGGGACCTCTCCCTGCTCGTCCCCACCGCAGAGGTGACCTGGCCCAAGGTTCCTGGCATTGACTCGGCCCCGAGTGAGAGCCCACGGGATGGATTTTGGGGAAAGGGAGAGGGCAGGGATGAGAGGGAGGGAAAGGGATGGCTGTCAGTCCCGCTGATGGACAGCGAGCAGATCCCCCTGCAGATAAACCCGGGCAGATGTGGAGTGGGTATTGATTTTTAGTTAGTGATGATAATGCACCAAGAAGTAATAAATTAGAAGCCGGCAAGGTCAGAGAGGAAAGGAAGAAGGACTTTGCATTCTTGAGGAGGGGATCCAGAGTTCAAAAGTGGCCTGGAAAATGAGTTTCTCCAGCTGAAAGAAGTGAGAGAACGCAGGCCCAGGAGGGCTCTGCAGGATTTTCCATGCTGGGTGGAAAGGAGGGAACAGGGATCTCTGGTTCCTTCTCGTTATTCCAAACGCCTTCGTTTCCTGAGGTGGGGAAGTTCGGATCTGCTCGCGGCTGAACCTGTGCAGAGCTCAGGGGGCTCAGCCCCAAATCCCCCTCAGCCTGTCCGAAAAGGGCAGGGGCTTCTCGGCCCCAAATCCCCTTCAGCCTGTTCAGGGAGGGCAGGGGCTTCTCAGCCCCAAATCCCCCTCAGCCTGTTCAGGGAGGGCAGGGGCTTCTCAGCCCCAAATCCCCCTCAGCCTGTCCAAAAAGGGCAGGGGCTTCTCGGCCCCAAATCCCCCTCAGCCTGTCCAAAAAGGGCAGGGGCTTCTCGGCCCCAAATCCCCCTCAGCCTGTTCAGGGAGGGCAGGGGCTTCTCGGCCCCAAATCCCCCTAAGCCTGTCCGAAAAGGGCAGGGCCTTCCGGGACCAGAGAGTTTCGGGGCTCAGCTGAGCTGTCAGGGTCCCCTCGAGCACCCCAAACCCATGGGAACATCCAGCTGGGATGGATCCCCCAGCCCAGCCTCTGCCTGGCCACGCAGCCGTTCCCCACCCCGGAGGAAATCCCAGTGTATCCCGGTGTCCTGATGGATTCCCAGAGGGAATTTCTGCCCTTCCTTTCCCGGGAGAAGCCTCGGGCTGGACTGAGCTGTTCCTCAGCTGGGGTGGTGTCCCCGCAGGGATTCTGGAAAGGGAGCAGGGACTGGGAGGAAATCCCAGTGTCCTGATGTTCCCCCGTGGAATTCCAGAGGGAATTTCAGCCCTTCCTTTCCCGAGAAAGGCCATGGGCCGGGTTGAGCTGTCCCTCAGCAGGGGCAGTGTCCCTGCAGGGATTCCGGAGGGGGAGCAGGGACTGGGAAGTCCCCAGGACCGGGGCTGGTGGAGCTGAGGCCGGCCTGGAGTGACTTCAGGGGCAGAGCTGAGATCAGGAACCGCTCCCGATTCCCACTGATTAAAGCCAATTCCTCTTTATTTTCGCCAGATTTGTGGCAGCATCTGCCCCCCTCCCTGAATTCGGAGTGTGAATCTGGGTTTCATTTGCCAGCCTTGCTTTACATCCCCCTTTTTTTTTCTGAAAGGAAGTGTTAATGTGGCTCTCGCTGGCTTGGGGAGCCGTTTCTGTTCTCGGGGTAATAAAAAGCAGCTGAGGCGCTCCGGGGCCGTGGCCAGGAGGGAGAGCAGCACGAACCCTGCTGCTCCCTGAGTGATTCCAGTCGCCCTTCGCTTTCCAGCACACAAAATCCTCTCTGCACCTGCAGGGCTGGGCTGGGCCGCTCACATCCCCAGCCAGGCAGCACTTCCAGGCCTGGACAGCTCAGGAACGACGGGGAGCAAGGGCAGAGCTTCCCAGAAAGAACTCACAGTGCCCACGTCTGGGTTTTCCGCGTGTGTTTATTGTTTCAAACTCCTGGTTCTGCTCGTGAATTTGCTCCAGCTGTGTCCTGGGGCTGCGTGTGAGGGTCCCGGGTGTCCCTCGGGACACAGATCCAGCTCCTCCAGCCCAGGGGATGCTCCAGCCCGGAGCTCACCCTGAACTGAGGGGATTGGGGCTGAATCAGAGTTTGTGACTCTGCTTTAGGGGGAGCCCACAAATATCTCTGCAGCTGGAAGAGTCCCTTCCAGGCTGCTCTTCCACAGTTTCCCGGTTCCTGCAGAGCCTGGAGGGGTCTGTGTTCCACCCTAGTCCGGGATTAACCCACTCTCCTGGGTATGAAATGCACTTTCCTCTCCATCCCTCTGTCCTGGGGCTGACGCGGGCCAGGGAGCTCCACGGGGACATTTTTAGGGCTGAACGCCTTCATCGAGGCACTTCGGGGCTGAATCCCTGCCACGAGCTGTGCCTGGAGCCTCTGGAGAGCTGGCGAGGCTCCAGCTAGGCTCTGTGTGGAGACAGCTGGGCCAGGTTTAATTTTTGGGGAGCAGCAGAGAAGCCCGAGCTCAGTGGAGGGTGAAAATCCTGGAGGAGGAGGGGTCAGTGAGCCCGGACTGGGGGGAAACGAGCCCAGGGCTGGGGGGGAGCGAGCCCAGGGCTGGGGGGGAAGGAGCCCAGGGCTGGGGGGAGCGAGTCCAGGGCTTGGGGGGCGCGAGCCCTTCCCTCGCTCAATCCTCATTCCCGTGCTCCAGCCCCACACCCCAGCCCAGCCCCGGGCTCGGGGTTAGATGGATTTTCCAGGATTTTAACCAACCTCCTCCCACTCCGCGGGGGTCCGGCCATCCCCCGCTCCCGAATTCCCGTCCCGGACAAATTCTCCTCCCGGAGCGGAGCCGGGAGGGGATTTTCCATCAAGGCAAAGCGGCTTTGCCGCAATCCCGAGCCCTTCCGGGGGGAGGAGGAGATGCTTTAGAAAGCAGAGGACAGCTCGTGGCGGGGCATTCACCCCGGAGCCCGCTCGGGCAGGGAGGGGAGGGGAGGGAGGAGGGGCCGGGAAGGTGTCGGGGTGAGCAGGAAGGGGAGCCTCGACCCCATGAAACCCCCCCAGTGCCCTTCCCGAGAATGCAGCCCCGGCACAAAAGCTCACCAGGCCGCTGCTGGCGGATAAAGGGCTCATTTTACCACTTGCCAGGCTCCAAATATTTCCAATTTGCCACTTTAATTGATGTCAATAAGGTTATGCTAAATTCGGAGATTCGGAGCCGCTCGGCATCTGAGCGCCGGCCGGGCCCCCCGAGGTGACCGTCCCTTGTCCCCTCTCCCCCCGCCCCAGCCCGCGGCGGCTTCAACGCGACCGAGAGGCTTCAGGAACCCCCGGCCCTTCCCCTGTGAGCCCTTTCCACCCTTAACTCGGAATTACCCCGGGGAAATTCTGCTGATCCCTGGCGGGACCGAGGTCCCCGTGTGAAGGGCAGAGCCTTACCCCCAGCTCAGCCCCGGGAACAAATCTGGCATTTTTGATGCCAAAAAAAAACCAAAAAAAATAAAAGAGGGGAAAAAAAACCACCAACAAAAACCCAATTAGTTCATCTGGTTCAGGTCTCAAAGCAGGAAGATTTTTTTGAGTGCAAATTTAATTACATTTTCCAACCGAGCACTGAAACGAGCCGGACCAGGACCTGTTACCCTTTAACATTTGGGGGCAAAGAGAACTCGGACACTTCAGCCCCTGAAGCTGCATCAAAGCCAATGAGGCTTTGATCTGCTTTGCTTGGGGACCCTTCCAAATCTGACTTCCCAAGAACTGCGCTGTCCTCACCGTCCTTATGGAAAAATTGGGATTTTTTCTCCTGGTTTTCCACGGTCCCTGCGATCATCCAGGGCAGCAAAATACCCCCAAAACCCGAGTGGGCTGAGGAGGAGCTGCTCTATTCTCGCCGTTCTGGGCTCCAAGGAGAGCCCCGGGGCTGCCGGCGGGGTTTGGTGGGAGCAGAGCTCGGCTGTCCCGCGCGGCCAGCCCCGTTCTGGCCACCCCAAAGCACCGGTTTTTGGGGCCGTTTCCCTCCCCCCCGGCCCCTGACGGTCCCTCCGGTGTCTCTGCAGGTGATGAGCATCCTGAGCAACCCCAGCGGGGTCCCGCCGCAGCCCCAGGCCGATTTCTCCATCTCTCCCCTCCACGGCGGCCTGGACAGCACCAACTCCATCTCGGCCAGCTGCAGCCAGCGCAGCGACTCCATCAAGTCCGTGGAGAGCCTCCCGACCTCGCAGTCCTACTGTCCCCCCACCTACAGCACCACCAGCTACAGCGTGGACCCCGTGGCCGGCTACCAGTACGGCCAGTACGGGCAGAGTAAGTGCCGGGAGGAATTCCCCCTTCCCGAGGAACGGCAGGAGAGAGGGAGGGAGTCTGGGGTTGGAGGCACCAATTTATGCACCCAAATTCCCTCTGCTGGGTGCGAGACCCGAGGAAGTTTGTCCAGCTGGAGGTAAAAAGGGAATCTGCCCGTGGATCGCTCCTGCCCTCGCAGCTGAATCCGAAATCCAAAAGCTCCAGGGAAATGTTTTAGGTGAAACTTTTCTGTCAGCAAGGGGCAATTCCCAGCCCCTTCTCCTTCCCCGGTTCTCACTTCTCTGAAAACACCAGAACTGGCTCACCCTGCTCAGCCAGGGGAAAGCTGGGATTTGTAAAATCGAGCTGAGCTGTCCCCACCTGCCCTGCCCTGCCCAGGCCAGAGCTCGGAGCTTTTCCTGCAGAATACCTTCATCAGCTGGGCTGGGGCTCTGGGAGAGCTGGGATCGGGATGCTGAGCCCGACCCGAGAGCTGGGATCGGGATCCTGAGACTGCACCTTGGACAGGGACAGCCTGGTGGTGTCTCTGCTGGGTGACAGGGACAGCCCTGCCGGGGGGTGACAGGGACAGCCCGGCCGGGGGGTGACAGGGACAGCCCGGCCGGGGGATCTGTCCCATTTGAGTGACACGGACAGCCTGGCTGGGGGGTGACAGAGACAGTCTGATCAGGGTACCTGTCCCATTTGGGTGACAGGGACAGCCCGGCCGGGGGGTGACAGGGACAGCCCGGCCGGGGGATCTGTCCCATTTGAGTGACACGGACAGCCTGGCTGGGGGGTGACAGAGACAGTCTGATCAGGGTACCTGTCCCATTTGGGTGNCAGGGACAGTCTGGCCGGGGGGTGACAGGGACAGCCCGGTCGGGGGTGCTGTCCTGGCCGGGGGTGACAGGGACAGCCCGGCTGGGGGGGCTCTCCTTGCCGGGGGTGACAGGGACAGCCCTCGTGGCCGGGGCTGCTCTCACCTGCCGCGTTCCCCCACTCCGAGCGCCGCTGACCCGCGAGGGTTAAAGGTGCATCCTCTTCCTGCGGGCGCGCTCCCGCTGCCCGCAGCGTGTCCTCGGTGACCTTTCCTCCCTCGGCCGCGGCTCCCGGCCCCGCTCTCGTCACAGCCCTTTAATGTCCTTAACGCCGCGGCCTCAATGAGAACCGGCTGTGGCGGCAGACGGGATCAATAGCGGCCCCCCCGCCCCTCCTCTTTTTGTTTGTCGGGAGTTTGATCTGTGACCCCTCGACCTTCCCCTCGCTTCTGGATGCGGGGCTGGACACACGTGCTATTGATAAAAATCTTAAACAAATTCCGATACCATGTATTTCCAATAAAGATTCCCTTGGGCGAGGCGTTAGTCACACCCATGTGTGTAAAAAATAAAATAAGGGGACGAGCTGCGTTTGGGAGAGAGGGGGAAGGAGAAAGAAGGGTTTGTCTTGCTTTGCTGCAGGAATTTTTGCTCGAGCTGCTCGCACAGCCCCGTTTGTGTTGTTTCCTGCCCCTCCTGCCCCGATTTCTGTCACCCCGTTGGTGACGAGCTCTCTGCAGTTTGCCTTGGTAATTAGTGCTGGCGAGAGCAGCCCCTCACGTGCAGTTGACCTTGGAGTAACAACATTTTTTCCTGCCTTTCCCGGTGCCTGTTGTGCTTTGCAGATAATCCCAATTCTTCCTCCTCCTTTTGGATTCTTCACTTCCCTTCAAATTCTGTTTAAAGGGCTGTCAGTGTGAGGTGACCCCCACGAGGTCAATTATTCACATCAGGTGTTCCTTCCTCTGATGCGGCACAGAAGCATCAAAACTCTTTTTAGGTGACAAAATATATTCATTACATAATAGGAAGTGTAATTTGAATTAGATATAATGTAATGGTATATATAACATATAATGTAATTAATATAAGTGATATTTATGAATGGGGGTTATTGTGTTGGTGCAGGCTCTGTGTGACAGGGGACAAACCCAGGTTTGGGAATCAGCTCCGTGGATTTGGTGGCCTCTGGACCTGGCCTGCAGAGAATCCCTCTCCTTTCACTTCTCCTTATCCCCAGTTTCACAAAAACAAACTCAGCCTCGCTTTCCCTCTCTCTTAAACAAACAAACACCCAGAGCACCTTCCGTGAATTTCTGGGTTTATTTTGGCTTCTGGCCCATTAAACCGACAAACCTCATCCCTGATTCCTGGCCGGGGATCCCCCGGTGCCTGGGGGCTCTTCCCACCGGCACAGAAAGGAATGTTTGAGTTTTTTCGGGAGGATGGGATTGCCATGGAATTCCCAGCCTGGCAGGAGGTTGGAGCTGGGGATGTCAGGCTCTGCTCCCGGGATACGAGGGATGGGACAAAAGGAAAAGGTCTCGAGCAGCAACCAAGGGAGGTTCAGGCTGGATATTGGGGGAAATTCCTGCCTGGAAAGGCTGCTCAGGCACAGGCTATTGGGGGAAATTCCTGCATGGAAAAGGTGCTCAGGCAAGGGCTGCCCGGGGAGATGCCGTCCCTGGAATTGTCCCAAAAAACGGACCCAGTGCTGGGAGGCAGGGCTTGGTGGCAGCGCTGGGTTAAGGGCTGGACTCACTGATTTCAGGGAGTTTTTCCAACCTCCATGACCATTCCAGGATTCTGTGAGCTCCAACTGCTCACCCCCGTCCTTCCCCAGCACGGGTGACACCAGGGACAGAGCCACCAAACGCGCGGAGCATCCCAGGAGTGAAATCCCTCTTTCCCCTCAGCCTCTCAGGGCCAGCACATCCCGGGGTTCCCTGAAACATCGGGAGCCCGAGCGGGAAACATCCGGATGAGAGCTGGGGGTGGGACCCCGAGGAGGGTGGAGGCACCACGATCAGCATTCCCGAGCCTGGTGCTGCTCCCGCCGGGTTACCCCGGGATCCCTCCCGCTTCCAGAGCCGCTCCCAGAGCCGCTTCCAGAGCCGCTCCATCCCAGCCGGAGGGAGCGCGGCCGGCGGATCCGCCGCTCCCAGAGGCCGGGGCCGCGTTAATGATGCCGGTGATGGAACGCGCGAGCGTGAAGGGAATTCTAATGGATCTGCCAAGTCTAATCAGGATTGGTGCGTGGAAGGGGCTCCTCTGGGGCCCGCCGCTGACAGGACGTTGATGGCTGAGATTTGTTTACTCATTGGCACCGATCGGGCAGCTCCTGCCAGCTCCTGATTAATCTAATTGGGGCCATTAGAGGCGGGGAGGGGGACTTTGACTGAAGCCCGGCTAATGAGCAGTGTCACCGTCCTGTCCCAGCCCTGTCCCCCTCACCCCGGGGCAGCCGGGGGAGCTGGGACCTCCAGGGGCCGGGGCTGTTCTCCCTTCCCAGCTGGAGGAAAGGGGAGAGGTTTTCCGTGGGATGAAGGGAGGCAGGCGGAGCTCACAGCCGGGAGTCAGCGGTGGGCGAGGCAGATCCGAGACCTGGGGAGCTTCCACCGAAATCTCTGGAATCACTTCCAGCAGCAGCAGCACCGAGAGTGGGAGCTGAGGTTTATCCCAAACCTTTGGGCTCAGTTCCAGGCAGCTCCATCAGAACCCCCTTTTTCCATGGCAGAATTCTGGGAATTTTCAGTTCACAAAGAGAATTGAGGGCTCCCCCAGCTGTGCTGAGCCCCGGCAGAGCCTGTCCTGCTCCTGGCAGCTCCATCCCAGCTCTGAGCCCTTCCTGGGACATCAGGAGGACCCTGGGCTGTGTGACAGCCCCGGGCTGTCCCTGAGCTCTTTTTGGGAGAGCAGGAGATCTTTGGGGTGTGTGACAGCCCCGGGNGAGGACCCTGGGGTGTGTCACAGCCTCGGGCTGTCCTTGAGCACTTTTTGGGAGAGTAGAAGATCCTTGGGGTGTGTGACAGCCCTGGGCTGTCCCTGAGCACTTTTTGGAAAAGCAGGAGGATCCTGGGGTGTGTGACAGCCCCGGGCTGTCCCTGAGCCCTTTTTGGAAAAGCAGGAGGATCCTGGGGTGTGTGTGACAGCCCCGGGCTGTCCCTGAGCCCCTCCCGGGACAGCAGGAGGTCCCTGGGGTTTGTGCCAGCCCCAGGCTGTCCCTGAGCCCTGCAGGCTGACAGTCCAGGTCCCTGAAGGTGCCCCGTGCCCTCACTGTCCCTTTGTCCCCGCAGCCGCCGTGGATTACCTGGCCAAGAACGTGAGCCTGTCCACGCAGCGCCGCATGAAGCTGGGCGAGCACTCGGCCGTGCTGGGGCTGCTGCCGGTGGAGACGGGCCAGGCCTACTGAGACCCCCGACCCCGCAGAGACCTCTGGAGAACCCCAGCGGCTTCCAGGGATCCTTCCTGACCCATTCCACCCCAGCTGCCGAGGAGATGGGAAAGAGGGGGGAGCTGTCTCAGATTCCGGCTCCTCCAGTGCATTCCAGAGGCAAGTCCGGCCTCTGGGGCCTGGCTCCTCCTGTGGCCAGAGACAACGGGTTGGGTGCATTTATCAACCCCAGTCCCAGCCCTCCCTCCAAACCCCCTGGCCATGGCATTCCCCCACGCTCCAGGACTTTCCATTCCCTAGGTAGCTGGCACAGTCAAAGCCAAATTGAGTGGTTTTTTTGTTGGTTTTTTTTCCTTTGTAAAGGAGAAAAAAACCCAGAAATGTTTCATTTTGTCTCCTTTTCTTTCCATTGCTGTAAATTTGGTGAATGTTGTATAGGAAGGAATAACCAAGCTGAGCATTAAGGGTGATGTAAATCGGGACCACAGAAGACCTATGGACCAAATATAAGGACTTGTTTAAAAAACAAACAAAAAAACAAACGAACAAACGGCAAAGATGAACAAAAGCAGAAAAACATTTACTCAAGGAACAGCCAATTTCCCCAGCCCAGCCTACCCTCCCTTCTCACTGAAGGCTTCCCAAAGCAGGGCCAGAAGGACCAGATCGCTGCTCAGCAGGGGGAGGATGGAATTCCAGCCAGCCTGGGACCTTTGGAAAACACAAACAGCCACGGGAGGAGCAGAGACGAAGGGCACGGGCAATGTTCACTTCCCCTCTGAAGGACCAACCCAGACCTGATTGTCACCGCCAGGCCACGGCAGCAGCGGGGACAGCGCTGGCCTGGCACGAGAAGGGACTGTGGACACACCCTGGGGACATGGGGCGAGGCTCCTGCTGGCCCTGCTGGCCCTGCGCTGGCCACGGGAGCCAAGAGAAGCGAACAAAGCCAGGAACTCACTGAGCAGAGCCGGGTTCTGCCACGGGAGTCCCCTGCAAGGAACGGAGCTGGCTCTGGAGGTGCTGCTCTGCCCAGGGGTGGACGTGAGCCGGGTCTGGAGTGCTGCCCTGCTTCCAGGGTTGATGCTGAATTGTATCCTCATTCATCTGCTTAGCTCAGAAATCAGTTTTGCACCTTTAAAACTGGATCTGAGAGTGAAGGAGAAGCGGTGGAATGTCTGAGGTGGTTGTTTTCAAAACATAAAGATCAGAGTTTTCAGCTTTCCTACACACTGCCTGTGCTGGCTGCAGTGGGGATGGTGGGACAGAGCTCTCCTTTGCTTTTTGTCAGTTTTTTGTCCGGCTGAGGCGGAGAAGTTTCCCAGACTGTGGTGGTTTTTCTTTTTCTTGGAACTGTTGGAACAGGGATGGACGTGAGCCGGGTCTGGAGGTGCTGCCCTGCCCAGGGGTGGATGTGCAGCCAGGACAGAGGAGATGAGGGTGTGCAACAGCCAGGATGGGAAGGTGCTCCCAGAACTGCAGCGATGGGATTCTCTCTGAACTGCAGGGATGGGATTCACCTTCCCAAGGCATTCCCTGTTCCCACTGCCAGAGAAAGCTTTGTCTCATTCATCCATCCCTTCCTCCATCCATCCATCCATCCATCCATCCATCCATCCATCCATCCATCCATCCATCACTCCATCCACCCA
>VZTB01000680.1:3506-31543 GCA_013397245.1 Thryothorus ludovicianus
GATGGGGGGTATGTTTATCAAAGAAAATATGGTTTTTATAAAAAACAAAACAAAAAAATCTGATAGCTATGTTTTCCATTATACAATACATGCGCTACATGAGATTAAAACAAGGAGTTCCCAGAATTAAATTTAGATTTTGGTCTAAATATAAAGTAGAAGATGAATAGATAAGATAATCTTTGTTTTTGACATCATTTTATCAAAGTAACTCTTTGAGTCCTGGTGGATTAAGATGCAATTTTTTTGGCAATATTGATCCCTAAACCACAGAATTTATGGGCAAGTAAGACAATCTGAATTAACCAAACTGAGCTATAAAGTGCATAAAGAAAAATAAACCCAAAAATAACACCTCTACCCAGTTGTTTTAATAGTGGCCACTGTAGAGTCATAAATAGTTGAATCACAGTTAACAAGTTAACTTACAGAATCACATTGCAGCAGAAAATAAATGTATCTGTATGCTTTATAGCTACAGCAGAGGAAAAAAATCCCACAACATACTCAAACTGAAAAAATATCACCAAGCAAATGGTTTCAGTCTAATTAGAGGCTACAAAACCTACAAATTGTAAATTAATTAACCAGGATGTAATGAATAGCAATTGCCCCTGCATCCAAATGGAAGTATACTATAACAGTCAACTACTAGTGTTAGTTGTAATACTCTGAATGGCAGAAGCAAACACAATATAGATGAATTTTACAGAAGAAGTGAGATGCAAAAAGGCATGTGCAGCTGTACATAGCAGTTATCCAAGTGACAGAAAAACAGTAAGTTCCCAGACAAAACACGAGTGCAGATAATGTCAGTAGGCAGAACATGACTAGTTCTGGCTACTTACCCAAAGTAAAGGGTATCAGGACCAGAGGAGAACTCTTCTTTTTGAGAGGGGGACAAGAATATTAAAAAAAAAGCCCAAGTACCACCCAAAAAGAGAATCGGACAAGAAAAAACCTTGGTTCAATTCTCATTTTTACTGTCATAGAACTTTCAAGCCTTGGACCTCTGCAATCAAGAATCATCATGGATCACACCCATTACAGATTACTATACAGCTATAGAGAAGTGAGATTTTAATGAACAAATTTAGCCATTTTTTTGTACTCTGCAGTGTTATACTTCTGCAACTGTATGTCACAAACAAGCTATTAAAATAGTTATGTTCTTGAATAATCATTAAGAAGCAGAAATAAAAATGCTTGCATAACTTCTGTTCTGGTGAATCAGAGAGTTGGAAACAGCAGATATTAATTTCACAAAGACTCAATATCTCTTTTTTCTATGACACAAAGATTCAATTCACAAATCCTTTCAGGTCTAAGGTCATATTTAGCAGGACTGCTTATTAGAAAGGATTCTGTAAGTGATTTTTTAAAAAACGTTTTGCTCATTTATGCTTTACTCTTCTTGTGCCAATTAAGGGAAGCTAAGATGGGTAACTGTTTAAAGTAATAGCTGCTCATTACTCTATCAAAGCATGCACTCTTTTAAGGAAAAGCTAAAAAGCCTACTTAGTGATGAAACTCAACACTTTCATGCATGCTGAATACAAAAGAGAGTATCTCACCTTTCAAAAGCTAAATAAATATTTAAATTAGATAAAATTCAGAGGAAAGTAACCTCTTCAGTCATTATTTTAACCAAATATCACATTCAAATAAGTATACCTCCCTTTTTTGCTTTTCATTTGCTTTTTTGCTTGAGCTGATGCATTTTATCTGTTAATTCTTATTGTTCAGTTTTAACCTCTATTCTTTTTCTTATTTTTGTTAGCTTGGAAAGTCCAAGGACTATTGTTATACATGCTCAGCCATTTTAAAATGTGAAGCTTTATCTTGTTTTACTGCTGGTTGGCCATATTGAATTGTGTCTTAGGCACCCCTTTTATGACATAACCATGAAGATTCTGCTTCTCCTAAAACTTTATGGTTTGTAGCAAGATGAATAATTCATTGGTACTGGAGTCTTCATATCTTCCTATTCAGACCTTTTGTCATAATTGTTCCCAATCCATGCTAAAGTTGGTACTCCTGTTACATTCAGTCCACTGCCTTTTTTCCCCCCAACTTCATGAAATTCCCTGATACAATACTTAGCCATTAGTAGTAAATATCTTAAGGAAATTCAGTATTTCTTCTATAATGCTTGAAATTTGTTTATATTTCACTTGGCTCACATGAATTCCACAAATTAAACAAATGAAAAATAAATATTTCATCTCTCTGGAGGCAGAAGTTCTACAACATGCAGAGGTGAGAACTTTTTGTAGCTACAACATTGTATTACAAGGGCAAGCAAAGTCAGGATAAGAAGTTGAAAAAAATAATGTGTATAAGCAAACTTCAGTAGTAATATACTTGTGATAGATAAGGAAACAAAAACAATTATTTTGATACTTCAGAGAAAAAGAGAAGATAAAAGGAAAGGTAAAGGCTCTAATTATCAGAAAGGAAATACACTGGAGGGGATAAAAACTAGAATTTATAAGTACTTACTCTGCTTCAGTTCACTCAAAAGGGCTCTAGTGTAAAATGATTAATTATGCTGGGAGTAGATGAACAACATAAGAGAACAGACATCAACACTGTTAAAGAGCAGATGAGAAAATACCTGGACCAAATTAATGTTTTGAATCTGTAGGGTCAGATTAAATCCATCAGAGAGCGCTAAAGGAATTAGTCAATGAACTTTCATAGCCAATGGTAAGTGCTTTTAGAAAACTCCAAGGAGATCCTAGAACTGCAGATTAGCAACTTCACATCAATTATAGGTAAAAATATCAGCTAAACAGAGTTGCAACGTGAATAAAAGTGACTCTTATAAGTGCTGGAATGATGTTTAAGGCACAGACCAAAACAAATGTTAGAGTTTAAAATGAGCTTATAAAACAAGCAGAAGAAAATCTATAAATATGATTTCTCCTGCATAATTTTTTTTTTTTTTTCTAGAAATGTGTACACAGTCTAGGTTGCTTTACTCTACATTTTTTCTGACTCAGCTCTTTATAAATTAGCACTTTACACTCATCAGCTTTTGTCTAATCTGTGTTGATCATTATTGTAAAATTCATCATACAGTAATAGAAACAATGAAAAAAAAATAAGAAAAAGACCTAATGGGTTTGTGGATGAACAGATAGAAGAGAAACAGGTCCCATTTGCTTCTCAACAGTATTAGAAGTTTTAGAAGACATGAGCATTGAAGTAGTATTGGGTGTTGAATTACTGAATCACTGAGAACAAAAACTGCAGACTTTTCAGCTTTTAGTAGCATGCGTTGTGAAAGCCAAATTGCAGTTTTGTCTGGCCGACAAGAACCAAACTCTGTAATACTTGAATAGGAAAAATTTGGTTTTATGGCTGCTTATGCTTCTTACATAGGTCAATCACAAGGCGGCTTCTAGACTAAATAGTATTGACTAGAATTTGGAGATTTTGCTGGGAATTTATCTTTTAAACAGTTTATTTATTGGTGTATTGATTTTAAAACATACATGGGACTGCATGCCATTGGATGGCATCTATGAAGGACATAGAGAGAGACTGTAGGATTCTGTCAGAGAATAAAGTACATAAGAGAAAGTATGGAAGAGCAGGTAGCAGTATTTTAATGCAAATAAGAAAGTTGGAAGATTACCTATCAAAAAAAGTGTTGCACTGGGTATTTAGGACTGATAGTAGAGAGCAGATGGATTTTGAAAAAGAAGCAGACGGATTTTTCATTGACAGGAGAGGTGAGCTGTCAAAGTACCAGCTGTGGTCGAGAAGAAAGGACAACCAATTAATTGTCTGTGCCCTTTTTTGGCACATGTCAAGTTCTGCTATCCTTTATTTACAGAGGCTCAATTCCTTGACAATTCACAGAGGAAGGCAGTCTAAAAAATGTTAGAGTATTCTACATATGGTACAACAATAAAGTGGTTTTCTCACCCACATAGGTGGAGGCAAATAGAAAATGAATGGTATGCTGGACTATATGAACCTTTGCTGAGTATTTCCCACAGGACATCAGATAATTAAGCTGCAGTTTAATTAAGCTACATTCTTCATATCTTGTCTTTCTTTCCAAATTTGCAGGGTATGCATGTTTTCTAGTAGACCATGAAACAAAATACTAGCAAGCACTTTTCTAACAAACCGCACACACTCTGTCATTATTGTCTGGAAACTACTACATAAATTGTCAATATGTTAGAACTATCATCATTAAGGTTGCAAATTATTTAATTGTGATGACTCCTCACAAAACATAATTCAGGACAATAGACACCAGTTTTTTCAGAAAGGTAGTGCTGATGAGTGGAAAAGTTGAATGGAATAACAAAGAATGCAAAGTGGAACAGAATTGTGTCATGTTTTCACCTTTCTAGACCCAATTATATAGTTCAGTGAAGCAAAAATTAAATAACTAAGAATCTATTGACAAAAATAGAAGTGTGGAAACGTGGTAACTAAAGTTTCATGTAAAGGCCAAGTACCACTATAAGTATGAGCCATAGACCTCTCAAAAGTCCTTATTCCTTCCTTGGTGACCTAATATAAAAGTAAGATACAGTGCTACAATTGTAAATATACTTCTAGGACCATTTTGAGCAGGACAGGAATATTCAGCACATACCTGAATAGTGTTTTAGTTCAGATAATGAGTGTTTTTTTCAAGCAAATCTGACAGAAGGCTACCTATATGAAATAGTGTAGGACACACAGGAATCAGTATGCAAAGCGGAGTAGTTGCAGCTGAGAATTTAAGGCAAATACTACAAATATTTTGGAAGTTTTAACTTGAAGGTTGCTGAAGGTCATGGTTGCTGAAGTTTTTAAAGTTAGATCTAGTCTTGACCTATGAACTGAAAGCTTGTTAGCAGTGCATTTTCAATATAAAGGAACTGGACTGTAATTCATGAGAGTTTCTACAATGAAAATCAAAGCTCAGTAAATGCACAACTGGAAGAATTGTTTCAAAAAGGCATTGCTGGTTGAAATTAAAAACATTATGGTCATGTACTTTTAGTGTACTTCAGTCTGCAGTAGTGGGCAGTGTCAGAGCATATGACATGAATTTATTTTCGATTAAACTAAAGTGAAGGTGTTATACAGCAGCCTGCTGCATGCACTCCAGCTGCAAATAGGTAATCATGATAAAACCAGAGCAATAGCCAAAGCAATATTCAAAGCAAAAAAGAAATCAAAACAAAAAAAAGCCTAGACTCATGACTATATTAAGAATATCAGACCTTGACCTTAATGTCTCACTTTGCTGAGATCCTGTATAATTCCTCAGCACTTGCTGGAGTAAGGATATTTTCTTAATCTGTAAACAATATGTTGTACAACACTAAAAGATATTTCAAAATACTATTCTACCATAAGAACCAGATGAGAGCAATCTTCAAACCATGCAAGAAAAACATTTTTTTCCAATTACAGAATTTTTTCAGTGTGACAGGGTATAAGATGATTTAAGATTCAGGAAAACAGCACACACTACTTTGCCTTTACTGACAAACAAAGGTTGCACTAGGGATAGCTCCCTGGCCTGGGAAGCAGGTGACACTAGCTTGTACAGAAATAACTTACAACTAGAGTCCTTTCTGACATGTTGGCTTCCCCACAGGTGTTTGGAGTCAAGATATAATACAAGCCAGGTAACACTTCAGAAGAATTGATGACTGTGCTCACTATATAGTTTTACTTCAAGGAAGAGATGCTGGGAATTAATTCCAAGATCTAAATTCCAAGCTTCAGCCTCTTTTGATCGTAGCTTAACAACCATAATTTTTCTCCCATTATTATCAAAAAATCATGAGCTTTGTACTAACCTAATAGTAATTTGCTAATAGTACAAATTCTTCTCTGGAATTGCTTGTCTTCTAGCTTGTTTTAGTCATTCCTTAGGCATGATGACACTGTTGTCTATTCATTTTAAATCAAAATCTACAAATGCCATCTATACTGAACACCTGACAGACTAAAATAAACATTTAACATCAAATAACAGTCCTTTTTAATAACAGGCCAACTAAGTTTGGACAACACTCTTGTACTGGTTTCAATTTTTATCTATGAAACCATGAGAAGGAAAATGTTTATGATATGAAAACATCTCCCTGAAAAAGAGAAGATATTATTCTTGATTATTGAAAAAGGATGAAGAAATTCTAGACACCACAGGGCAGATGAAACTCCTTCTCAAATTCTTTTGTAATTCTGAATTGGGAAAGACTCTTATCCTATTTAATGGAAAGGTTTGGCCACTATAAAAAAAAGTACAAGTAAAAATTATAATGAGCAATGAATGCTGGGGACCTAACCTTTTATGAGTAGAAAAAAACCCCATTTGTGTCAAAAAAGGGAAGGAATATGATATTGTGTGCTTCAAAGGAAAGTACATATATGAGTAAATTTTAAAGCAATAAATGTTAAATGAATTTAATTGTGATTTTTCAATAAATGTAATCACATTGATATTTTTCTGGTATGTCACCCACCCAACAGCAATTTTAGGTACAGAAGCTCAGACAATGTTATCTCTAGGAAGAGTTGCATAAAATAAAAGTAATTTTAAAAAAAAGCTTCATATCTTTTCTTTTTAGACCTGCAGTTCTAAAAAGACTAGGTTAAAGTTGGCTTATGACTACAATTCATGTAAGTATGTAATTTTAAACAGGAAGAAAATATTTATTCGTGTATAACTTTAACCCAATTTTTTTCTCAACATTTCCCAGCAGAATAGGGGAAGAAGCACAGGCAGAGATTTAAACAGGTCCAAATGCTGGTGAATGGTTTTATCACCTATTTAGGGAAATCTCTGATCATTGCATGCTGCTATTAATTCTGTCCTGAGTCTTACAGTTACCCTCATTCATTGCATGATAATTTTAATACTGAATATAAGATTCCAGACAGGAGGAACAAATTCAGGAACTACAGCATCTGGAAGACAGCTAAGTCCCAGGATGCAAGACTAGATTCAATCAGTAGTTATTCTAAACAGCTTAACAAACCTGCTGGCAGGTGGATGTAAAAATTGAAAAGTGAACTTATCTAGCTAGGGATGAAACTGGAATATCTCTCCTCTTTGATGATAAACTAATGAAGCCATTTGTACAGTTCTTTGGAAAACTGGTTATGTTTTATTGCTCTCATTTTATTCCTTTGTGTAGCTGATACAAGACTGTCATGACTGAAACAGAATTATTTTGAGTTTCTTATAGTTGTGCACGGTTGAAATGCCTTTTTAAGTTAATTTTTTTGGTTTTGTTGTTCCTTTTGGAATTTTTAAATTTATTTATGCTGCTGCATCTGACACAGATAACTAATCTACGCTTTTCCATATCTTTGGATATGGCTTACTTTGCATTGCATTCTGATGACTACACTGTTATCAGATAAACCAAGAGGTTTCAGCATACTGAAGGACTATTTGCTTCATCACCACAGATCTATGGATGTAAATTGTTAAAATTTAAAGCAATTTGTTTGTATAATAACAATTTTTTTCCTACTTCATATATAAACTAAGTTCCATTTCTAGTTATTTTCCTGGTCAAAGGCCTCTCTCATCTGTGTGTACATGTATGGATGGTGTGAGTGGCTGGAGTTAGATCAGCGGGCAGAGGCCTGTGTAAGTGCCAGCACCTGGAATGAGTGAGGTGTCCAAGATCAATCTGGGCTAGCCAGGGAAAGTTTTTGGTTTTTTTTCAAGGCTGATACTACAGAGGAGGTTGGGTATTAGAGAGACAAAAGGAGTTCTGGCCAGCTGCTACAGAAACAGAGGGATCTGGTTGTTGATTCCAATATATGATTGCATGCACATGTGTGTGTGTGTGTGTCCCTAGATATGAATTACTTTAGAACAGTAAGTAACTGGGATTGGCTCCTCAATGGACTGTCTGCCCAAGACGAGCTACTGGGAGATCCATTGAGAATATGTCTCTGTGTGTGAGCCTCTGGCCCTGAGTGTTTCTATGTGCAGTAGATTGCAAATGGAGTGACTAGGATAAAAGGAGTAGATGCTGATTCAACTGGGTTTCTGAGCCAAGATGCTGAAGGGTTCCACATCGTATGTAGTCATATTTATGTATATATGCATACGTGTATGTGCACTTATCTCACAGAATATGCTGAGTTGGAAGTGCCTCTCAAAGATCAAGTCCAACTCCTGTCCCTGCACAACTCTATCCCCAGGAGTCCTCAAGCCTGAGAGTATCATCCAGAGTCTTCTTGAACTCTACCAGTGGTGCTGTGACCACTTTGCTGGGGAGCCTGTTCCAGTGCCCAATTGCCTTCTGGATGAAAAACCTTTTCCTGATATCCAACCAAAACCTCCCCTGATACAACTTCAGACTTGGGTCATATCACTCGTCACTCCTCATGCAGCTTCCCCTCAAGGCCTTTCACCATCCCCATTACCCTCCTTTGGATGGTCTCTAATAGCTTAATGTGTTTTTTTATATTGTGGAGATTAAAACTGCACAGTAGTCAAGGTTTATGTATTTATATATATGTTTACAAATAGATGTGCTCATTCATGTGTTTATATATATAAAAAAATGTATATGCACATGTGTATACATATGTTTCCCTCTAACACACCTCCATCAAATTCAGCCAGAAATGGGATCAGGATGCAGCCACTGGTACACTTTGTGTTCATGTAAGTGGAGTGTGAGTGTGCCTGTCTGTGTCAGTCAGTGTGGCTGATGTGTGGCCATATGCATGTACACTGAATATCTGTGTATGGGGAGTGTGTGTGTTTGTGTAAACTCAGCCTTGCTGCAGTTTGAACTTGTGCACCTGAAGCTGCAGCAACTTCACCTCTGTCAGATGGCTGAATTTAATCTCTCACTTTTCTAACACCAGATGTGGTCCAGGATTTGCAAGAAGAGGGAAATGAACATCACTGCAACATGGATAATTGATTTTTCAAATGTAGTACCTTTTTAATTTACCAATTGTCCATAATGCAATTGTGATTTTTGCAAATTGTTGTTATATTTGAAAAAAATATTTAAACGTTAAAATGAACACTGTTCAGATTTTAAATTTCACAGTTTAAAATAATTCCTATGGGTTTTTGTAATTTGGCTTTTTTTCTTTTATTTCTTGAGAATATAAATGCATTTTTTTTACATTGCTGATTTAGATCAAATGATTTTGTTAAGATCTTCGAGCCATTTGGCTAGATCTAACAAATTGACCATATCAAATATATGCTATAACTGATCCATTATAAAAGGCTTGCTATATTTTTAACTGCTGCTTCATAGCATAATACAGTGTTCAAAGACTGTCACTGAACTCCCTTAAATTGAAATTAATTTTGTCACAGACATATTCTGTTGCATCATAAAATAAGTCTGAGGATGTGAAACTAATTTTCTACCAAGATTCACATCATCAAAATATTTTCATAAATGAGAATAAAATAGTGTGGATACAGTCAAATAGAATTAATACATTATTAAACTCTGACAGCACTTTAGGCATATTTTTCTCTCACTCAGATACGATTACTATAATACTTACTGTTAAAATCATATTTCATTTTATTTTCATTTTTTAAAGACCATTGTTCTGATTATATATGACTTCTGAATGAACCCAGTAGTAAGACTCATATTTAAAGCATTTTTTTCATTATGTTCTTAGGAACATAAAATGCTATCAGTTCTACCACAGTTAAATTTTCTACCTGAACAAATCTACTAAACGAGTGGGGTGGTTTTAATGAAGCTATTTCACAGTAGCTGAAGCCTGCTCCACAACTAAAACTGGCTCCTTCATTAGAATTAATGCAGTCCACATTTTCACTGAATAGTATTTAGAAGTTCCATTCCAATTTATTTTTGTTTTAAGCATCACTTTGGACTCTTGATGATAAACATAAAGAGCACAGCACACCACAAAACACTAATATAACACACAGAAAAAATTCTCCACCCCAAACCTAAACAAAGAAACACAAAACAAACAAACAAACAAATAAACCTAAAAAACAAACCCTAAACCCTCTTTTGCACATCCCAACACCAGGATTGACTTCTGGGGTCACAACCAAAATACCAATTGGTTTCTTTAGTCATTTACATCATATTATCTGAATTAGCAAGAGATACCACCTCTTGTCAAAAATTAAAATAACTTTCACTGTACTGATATTGTGAGGAAAAGAAAGAAGTATTTATTCTTTTAGGTCACTTGGTGTTCCCAGGGAGCAGCAGGAGTGGATTACTCTGGAAAGGCTGGGTGCCAGGAGCCAAGAGGGACAGCAAGGCAAGCAGGGCAGTGCCCTCAGCAACTGCAATGCAGACCCACAGAGCTGAACAAGAGACGGGAGGGTCTGGTGCTGGCAATGGGGTTCAACCAACAGCTCTGATTGCCTGACAAGTCTGCAGCCACGAGCCCCAAGGCTGACACACGTAGTCATGTCAACATGTCAGGACCACCATTCAAGCTCAAGTGCAGCTCCAGAGTACAGGGAGGTGGGGGACCAGATACACAGAGGATTTCTCACAGCCCATCTCACTCTTTAAACATAAATCTGACCCATGGTTACACAGGAGGGTATTATTATAGCTAACCATAAACAGCGGCTTAATCTCGGTGGGAAAGGAGGCTGCAAAGGAGGCTGCTGCTACACTCCTGACATTTTGAAAAGAAAATAAGATTAAATTGAATATCAGCATCCAGCCAGAAGCTGTTGTAAAAGAAAATATAACCCCAAAGAAACCTAGGAATTCATCACTTCCGCTCTCCCAAATTCTGGGGATCGTTTAATGATGTTGTGCAACAATGTTCCTAAAGCTGTTGCTTAGAGGAAATGTCTTGTAGCTTCCTTAACAAATACTAAATTTTTTCATTAGCGTTGGAAACAAATCAAAGGGCCTCTAGATATTTGTTGTAAGGCTGTAATGAGAGTTGCCCTCACCAGGAGTTTTAATCAAAATATTGTTGTTGATTTCCTTACATCCACTGGGAAAATATTTCCTTCTCATCATGACTTGGAGATTTAAGAAAAGCTTCTGGGAAGCTGGGAAAGACTGATGCTGTTAAGCATTCATGTAGAACTATTATTATTGCATTTTTCCTATTAACTTCCTTAGTAAGAAAGTTTTAAATAAAACTTAACCTATTCTTTTGGAATTTTCATCCTAAAAACCCTGTGTTGAATCCAGCTAACCTAAGGAATGTGTATATTTGGAGTAATATTTTTTATTAGACTAAAGATTAATCCATCATCTGGTTCAGATTTCGGGAAGTGAGGAGCTGAGATGTCAGGAAGCCTTGTGCTCATGAAGTGGTGTATTACTGGGGAATTACTTAACATGTAGCATCTTTTCTCAAGGAAAAATTCTCATTAGGTGCTGTGGGAGAAGGAAGCAAAGAGGCAGCTCAAATCTCTAGAAAATCCCCAATTTTTTTTTCAGACATTATTTATTATGTGCAAAAAAGAGAAAATTCACCACTCATGGTTAATTCCTTTGTTTAAACCAACCACTTAAAAATTTATACTAAGACCAGTAATACATTTATCATATATTTGAAAAGGAAAAGAGATGGAAAATAAAAGCTATTTATGAAATCTTTATGTACTTGCTTAAGCACAATTTAACTTATATCTTGCTTTATTTAATCTAATGTATCATTCTTATTATTTATTAGGAGGAATATATCATGAATGGAAATTTTCATGCAAATGAATGCCTAGTAATGGTAATGTCCAATTTAATCAGTTCTTACTGGCTTGTATTTATTAAGTTTCATAATTTTTTGATAACAATAATTTATATTTTAAATTTTTTTTAAACTCTAAAAAGAATAAAGTATTTATGCCAAGGTTGTTTCAGTATTCAAGGATATCTAGCACAAGCTTCCACAAGCTGACAAAACTCCCAGAATTAGAAGAGTTAACCATGGTCTTGATTCATATAATATATAAACAACTATATAAATAAAAACATGTCCCTTTAATCTACTGCTATATGCTTCTCAAAATAATACTTCCATAAATTAATAAACTGTATAAAATGTTTGAAGCAATAACCAAGCATTTTAAATGCAATTCTACTACAATTCTACTATTAATATACTAATCTATTAAAAATCTCTACACTGGATTCTATGGTATGAACTATAAATCTAACCAGAAATGCAAATTCTATGAAAGAAAGGGTTTGCTTTCTATTTATGTGCATTATAGCATTTCAAACAGGAATTAGGCAAATCCACCACAAGAGAAATATGTCTTCATAAACATGCACAGTTGAAATGATGAATTAGATTCTTATTGATTCCTGTTATAAGAAGAAACATGAGAAATTTATAAATATGCTACTACTACTACTACTACCATTGCTACTAATAATGTCAAGCCTCCAAAATGAATTCTAATAATATAGGTTAAATACTTATTGTTTCCAAGGAATAAAGAAATAAAGAAAAAAGCATCATGGAACTTCTAATGTCAAGACATACAATAGCAAAAGCAATTATTAGCTGTATTAACAGGTCTGCATCTGTTTTAATTTGGTGGATATTTTTATTTCCCTATCTTCCCAGTCACTTGGTTAGCAATAGTAATTGAAGGAAGTATTTTAATTATTTTGCCTTAAATTACTGTCTTTATTGACCATTATATTTTAATCTGTTTTGTTATTCTGCGTATAACACCCTCTGAATAACTTCTTATCATACAAAACAAATGTTTTTGCATATAAATACTCATTAGCATGAAAGTGTCTGTCTGTGGAAGAGTTTTTAATGAACATAAAGAGTGTAATGATATATCTTAAGAAACTAATAATAGGTAATGAAGGATGAATGTGATTGAGAAATAAGTAATTTTCTCATATTGATATTATACATGCCTTTAAATAAAATAGTAAAAAAGTTAAAAAATTATGAGAGAGTTTTCAGGACTGGGATACTATTTCTACTATAACATTACATGAAGCTGCATAAAGCTTTCAAAAATTAATTAAATTCAACTATTTAATTTAGATTAAATGTTTGTCGTACACTTAGTACATAGCCTTTTAAATTAATTTATTAAAGTTTAAAAGTAATACCAACCTAATCTATTTTCTTCACAAATAACCCAACCATGCCAGCAACAACTGTGTGCCTTTGCTCTGTAATTGATAAATTAAACTTGTAAAGACTTTTAGGATTTAACTGTTGTTTAACAAAATAACTGTAGTGGGTTGATTTGGTGTCAATAATTGCCAAAAAATAATTAACATGTTAATGGACATTTATTTTAATATAGTAGTAGTTAGCCAGTCAATTGCTAATTAAAATGCTTAAACTATTCCTTTATACAAAAGAGATTATACTTTTATTACCTACTTCATTTTTAGATAATGATAGAGCAAGTTATTTATTGAACTTCAGCAATACTAACTGATACTTTATTAGATGAGAGACATCCTTTTACCAAGAGCACATTAATGATGTGAGTTTGGCATTGTATGTACTTTAAAACTGAGGTCTGTATTTGTAAATGGTGGTAACTGATTACTCCTCTTTGTCTCTTCTCTTCTCTTCTCTTCTCTTCTCTTCTCTTCTCTTCTCTTCTCTTCTCTTCTCTTCTCTTCTCTTCTCTTCTCTTCTCTTCTCTTCTCTTCTCTTCTCTTCTCTTCTCTTCTCTTCTCTTCTCTTCTCTTCTCTTCTCTTCTCTTCTCTTCTCTTCTCTTCTCTTCTCTTCTCTTCTCTTCTCTTCTCTTCTCTTCTCCTTCAATAAAGTGCTTGCTTTTCTTTTCTGAGAAAGATGCATGCTACAGTGGGATGCCACAGCCTGTGCATACATAATCACTATATATATATATGCCATGGAGGCAGGGGCAGCAGCTCAGCCTCCCCAAGCCCTGGGATTGCTGTCAGCTGCAGCTCCCCCAGACCTGCCCCGGTCCTGCCATTACAAGGTGTATTTTTTCACTGGGCTGACTGGCAACTGGACAGGAAAAAACAGCCAAGCTTTTGAGCATCCAAGCCCCTCTTCATGTCTGAAACAGAAGCAGTAAGTACAAGGTAACAGCTCAGAGTCTAAATAGATATGCATCATCTAGGCAATTTTTGAAAGAAAAGACTATTCATGTTGAAAAGAGACGAGAGGATGAGAAGAAGAGATAAAGTGGAAGTAGAGCAAGGGCAATAATCTTCTTAGATGGAGGAGAGTTTGTACCAGGTCGTTTGAAATACTGACAGATTGGGAAGAAAGGAAAAATTAATAATCAATTGCAAAACAGATCACTAGCAACTTTCTATGTTTTGTACTAAAAAATATGACTCTCTGAGGAGAAGTTTTTCTTTTCTAAAACTGAGTGTGCAGAGGTGGCTTGTCTGCTTCTTTGAGAAATATTTATGTCTTGACAGCAGTCTTTCATAGACAACAAAAAAAAATTAAAGTACTGAAACTGCTGTAGAAGTGGTCTGAGGTTCCTTTGAATTGTGGCATGCAGAGGTCATTTATGATGTGGTCATATTTTACAGTGTATGGCATCAGAAACTAAAAGTTAGAAGACACTGCCAGCACTTTTAATCAATGTAAATAGGGTCCAGACTTCAACTTTGATTTTATTGACATAAATATCCATCATAACAGCTGAAAATTTCATGCTAAAAATGTCCATAGACAAATTTCACATGAGTAAATGGGAAAAGGAGGTTGGTGGTTAGAATGTTAATTTTATTACTTTTTCTATTGGGCAGATTTCTAATAACGTATGAAAAAAATCTGAAAACAGTGTAATGTATTAGCAAAGGACATCTTTGTTTAAAGCCACATAATAATAAAGAACTTAAAAGGAAGGATTTATGTTATCCTGAATTACAAGGACAAATTTGTGATTTGATCTAGAGAGCTGCTGATCAATAAGCTAATTATTTGAATAAAGATAGCATTGGCTGCTCAGATCTCATACCTGTTTTGGTAAACACACTTCTGACTTGACAGACAAGATGCAATATCTTGGGGGCAGCAGCAGGTGTACGGTTTTTCTTTGTTTAGGGTGTGGTTTTTGAATAGAAGGTACTCTCAGAAGACCCAACTGAAGACAAAAAGATTAAAAATGAGGGACAGGGCAGAAGGAAAAATCAATTCATTTAGGAAAAAGAAAAGCCTTTTTCTTTGGGGATATTTTAGGATATCTTTGAGGGGACAAAGATTAATAGTTTAAGATTATGACTTGGTGAAAAATATAAAGTTATTTACCATTAGTCTTATGTATATTGGTATTATTTGTATATACATTTGTCTGCTCATCTTACCAACTGAAGAAATTGAAAAGACATATAAAAATATAACATAATTTTTGCTTATTTTGTGTACAAAGATAATAACATTAATAAGAAAGACAAACATTTTCATGAAACTGTGTAATAGAATATGAAAAAAAATAATAAGATTCTCTTCTTTTTACTTTTAAGATAGTATAGGGAATTTTCCATGAGATTTTTTTTAATTGAGTCTCGATTACATTAGAGAAATGATTACATGATTTAAAAGAAAGGATAAGCATCGAAGAATCTTGTGATTTAATTTTCAGCATGCATATGCAAATATGTCTTGTGAGCAAGAAACTCCTATTTGTCATGGTGTATGTTATATGCATGTTGAAAATTTAAATGAATAGTTAAATAGAACACTCAAAGCAGATCATGGGAAAATTATCTAACAACCTCTGTCTGAATGCTGTATAAATATTATTGTTGCAATATTTTATGTACTCTCATGTTTGAAGTGGATGCATGGTCTTTGTTTATATGCTCCTTTATGAGATCCATCATCTTAAGAGGAATGATTTTCACTGCTCAGTCAAATGCCATTGTCAGCAAAGGGCTAAAGGCAAATAGTATCCTGATTTGTGGATTACTTAGGCTCTCTTTTAGTAAGTGTCAGTAATTGAACAGCTGTTTCTTATGCATACTAAAGTTCAACCAAAAGGATTTGTCAAGAAAATCAGCCAACAGAATATTTCAGTAGCTGAATTCTCAAGGCAAGAAATACTCAAGTGAACTGTGCTAGATGCTAACTGTTTAGAAAAAAATTAGAATAATCTAATAATTATTATACAAATTGGAGGGGAAAAAAACCCTTGATACTGTAATAGCCAAATTATGAATGAAGGTGAAATAGCTTCTTTTGTCTGTCAAGCTATTTTATCCTAGATTTAATGGCATTCAAGAAAAAAAAAAAATTTCATAAATAGTAAAATATACTTTTAAGCTGTTAAAGAGCCAATAATAACAATTCACAAAAATATTTATTTACCTAGAAATATATTGCTTTGTTCAGTTTTGCATCCAGTAAATAAGGCTCACTTCTGTAACACCAGAATTGATATTGGTCTTAGGAATAAAATATAAATCTGAGTGGCACCAGTATGTAACTGGATTTACAATGCAATAACTTTTTAAAAATATCTATGGCTATTCCAAAATATGAAAGATACATCTCAAATAAATATGGTTATCAACTAAACACATGGAGCACAATCAATTTAAAATACATTAGAAATTAAAAGTCTAATCTCAAACAAAATTCAAGGTGTACCATGGAGAGAGAGAATTTAGCAATGGTAAAACCAACAGAGTCAATAGTTCAATAAAACAGATGTGAAAGTGAAGACTCAGATTTATCCCAGTCTTCCAAAATGTGTTTTAAGTCTATGGAGTGGTAAAATAAAAGTGCAAATTTAATTTGGTATATTCATACTAAGAGGTATGACTATGAATCTGAAAAACTCAGCTTCAAGTGAAATAGCTGTCAAGCTATGCTGCAAAGGAAAATAGAGATGATTTTTTTTTAGAGAAGGTGCATGTAATTATTATTTATATGACATCACAGAGATGCAGTAGTTACAATAGATGCCATAATAAGTCCCCAGATCAAATAAGGAAACTAACTTGTAATCCAAGCTTTACTTCCAGTAATAANATGGTTTTGTTCATTCATTTGACAAATTCATTTGAACAGAACTATCTCTTCCATGCCCTAAATTTTTATTTTTACTCCATTGTTTGGCTGACAGCTGCATCAATAATTATTCAAAATTAATGCACTCAAGGCATTAAACAACACCTCTAGTGTAAAACATTCTTGCAAATAAATAATTATTTTCTTGTATGTTTTAAATACTCAGAAATTCATCTGATTAAGCATATCTGCTTTGTTATTAGGGACAAAAATAAACAAACAAGTAAATAAACAAAATTATATGGCCACTGATTAAGCCTTTGAATATAAAAATTCAAACAAATAATTGTTTTTCTTTGACTTAAAGACAGTTGCTTTGTTATTAAAAAACATGAATTATAAAATACTCTGGGCTAAAATAATATATTAAATCAATTAAAATTTACAAAATTATAATTCATCAGTAACACTTCAGAAATAACTATGGGAAAATTATAGTTCTGCAGTGATGGAAAAATGAAACACAGGACTGATCAAAGCATCTTTAAATATAAATAAAAAAGTCATAGTAGTAAAGGCTGATTTTTAGAATTTAACATTAGTGTTGTGTTATACCTCTTTTTAAACACCTACAGAAACAGTTCCTACTGCAGTGACTTTAAACAGTATTTGACATCCTGAAATTGGATTAATTTCAGTATTTTCAAATTATGTCTACAGTCACTAAACTCAGGCCTGTCATCAAACACATAAGTACATAATACCATGAGAAACTAAGTATCTTGCTCCATGATTTATTGATAAAAAGAACTCACAGGAGACTTGGGTATATTAGGAATAACAGACAAAGCAAGATAACATAGGTAATTTCAAATAGTGTTCTACATGTAAATATTCTACAGTGAGGAAGTTGAACTGACCTCTAGACTTTAAGCCATTTAAATTGTTTTCATATATTGAAAAAAAATAGTTAATTCTCTTATATAACTAACTCTCACAATTAAAATATTCAGTATTTCTGGACCATTTGGCTAGATTTTTAGTTTTAGAAAAGTACTTTCAGCAAGTAATTTGCTTTCATTACCATTTTCATTATAATTTATGACCTTCCTATGGACATCCTTTCATTATTTTTTTTTTTCTTTTGTGGATGTATTTGAATACTTTGTTTAAATAAATGCATTACAAACTTGACTAAGGGGAATTACAAACTTGAATAAGGGGAATGAAGAAGTCATAGTGAAGGATAAGGATATGAAGTTGCCTGTAAATATTTGCAGTACATGCATTTAGAAAGCGATCTCAAAGTAGATCCTAGAGGCATAATTAAGAAAATATTAGTAAAATGAGCAGTGAAAATAAGTGAATATTAAGGTGAAGCCTCCAAGACAACTGTGTTCATAATAAATTCTCTAGAAGTGGAGGAATTTTGCAGCACTTGAGTCAGTTAAAGTGAGACTGAACAAAATACTTGTGTGATAATTTGGTGAAGAAATTTAGTAGGTAACTTAATAAATCTTTCCCCTTTCCTTATATTTGTCTCCATGGAAGGATAATCATTAATCTCTATGTATCATTTTTTATTATATTGCTTTAAATTAATGTTACTATATTATTGACTATGTACAAATTTTCTTTATTCTGTTAAATAATACCTATTTAGCTTAAGTGTAAAGTATTTTTTTCTAATAATGTTAGCAATATTCTGTTAAATCTGCATTTACATTCTATTTGGTTATGCAAGATGGAGAGTCTCCTGGACACAAGGAAGTTAAGATAATAACAAAGGCATATGCATCAATCAAGACTGTGTGGGAATTAAATATTCTGCTAGTAAATAAGACAAATGCTATAAAGTACTTTAGGACTAAACAACTATTTTTTTTTAAGCTCAGCATCCTTCTTCATTATTATAATGTGAAAAACAGATAAAACTGTGCCAATTAATATATCTAGAACAATATTTTATAACTATGTTTAACAGATATATGTATATATTATTTTTTACAAAACTAGCGCATGCATGTGTGTTCCCAGTATCAATTTGGAATATACAGGTAATTGTTTCCATAGTCTCTTTTCAGTACTAATGAGATTACTTGTTTCTATCTCATCAGAGCTCATTTTTAAGCGCTGTGAAACGCAAAGACATGGAGATAAACAAGTCATTCTTTAACATGTGAAATAGCTATGAAGTATATAGTACAACATATAGTACCTCACACTCAAAACTGTATGAGATTCACCTGTTTTTCTATCACAATGCCTTTTTATAGATAATTTTTTATAACAAAAGCAATAAAAGTGTGGATTTATTTCCTTTATTTCTTTATTCCTTTAAGCATGACATTTCTGTATAGTTATGATCTGGAAAAGAGTCTGAAATATCATAGCACATGATTTTGATTGATTAAGTTGTTTATCTTAGCTATTTTTAAGGCCCAGACTGCAAACTGGGTTTTATTGCAATTCATTGTTATTGGCTAGAGTATTTCTGTAAGGGTACAGTAAGTCTCTTGAGATTAACAGTATAGAACTAGGAGTAAACGATAGCCTCTATTTATATTAGTCTTTGTGGGTGTTGCAGCTTAATGATCCTGCTCTTTACCAACAACTTGTATTAATGAAGTCAAGAGCAAGGTTCCCACTGCCTTTATAAGTCAGGGTAATTATTTGGTCCTGTGCATTTAGAGATTAACACCTCTCTAGGCAGAGTTTTCTTCAGGTTCTGTGGTTTGCAGTAAGTAGTCATATGCTAACTACCTCTTGGCTTTCAAAACTTTACTGAGTAGTGAGTAGAGTATTACCCATCCTGCTCATGTAGGGCCATCTGGAGTCATTTGCCCAGGACCATGTTCATAGGGGTTTTGAATGGTTCCACAGATAGTGTTTTAGCAGTTTCTCTGGGCAACCCATGCCAATATTCAGTCATCCTCAAAGCAAAAATAGAGTTTACTGATGTTCAAATGGAACCTCCTGTGTTTCAGCTTGTGCCCATTGCCTCTGATTATGTCACTGAAAGGACACGCCTTCTCTGCATCCTTCCTTCAGGTATCTATTCACATTCATATGGTACCCCATGAGTGTTCACTTCCCTAGGCTGAACAGTCCAAGCTCTCTCAGACTTTCCTCATATGTTAAGTGCCTCAGTCCTTTAATCATCCTTGTCATCCATTGTTGAACTCTTTCCAATATGTGCATGTCTCTTTTGTGCTGAAGAGCCCAGAAGTCAATGCAATATTCTATGTGTGGCTTCATCAGTGCTGAATAAAAAAAACCTGAAGGAGCACACAAGTTCCAATAGCTTTCTAAAGTAGCCAAGGGTACCATTAGCCCTCCTTCTGGTAAGGGCATAGGGCAGGCTATGGTGGAACTTTGTACCCACCTGGATCACCATATCCCTTTCTGTCAATTGCTTTCCAGCTGGATGGCCTCTAGCACATGGCATTGTTCTCATGTGCACAACTTTGCATTTCTTCTTGTTGAACTTCATTAAATTCCTTTTGGAACACATTTATTCCCTCTAGTTATTCTCGTTTCTCCTTTCTCATGTCTTCTCTTTTTCTATTGTTGCAAGTCATACACAGGAGCAAAAGATAAAAACAAGTAAGCAGTAGTGGAAGATTATAATTCAAGCTATATCAGAAGGAACCTAGATAATGAGCAGAGCAAGTGGATGCAGATGTATGTATGCTTTGGCATGATGCTATTAAAAACCCTCAAAGAGGTCTGAAAATGGAAAGGACCAGTGAAAGTTGTACTGAATTTCTGTGAAAGAGATCAGGGAAATTAATAACTGGGTACTCTGCTGTTAGAGAAGAAGACAGTGTACTGTGGATACTCAGTAAATGACAGCTTGTTCCAATTCCTTTATCAGTAGTACAAGCTGTTTTTCGTTCACTAGGACAACATATGCAGAAGTGGAATAATATCTCAGCAAATGTGACGTTTTCTCAACATCAATGTATGTTGCTTAGGGAAATAAAAAATAAAAAAATATAGCAAACATATCTATATATAAACATCTAGATATGAGAGATATTAACATCTTTATAAAAAAACCCCAACATATACAAATACTTTCACCATATTTGAGGCACGTGATTATAGATTGTCTATCTTTTTATTTCAGTCTCTGTGGCCTATCTCATAATTCAAGTTATTAGTTTCAAATGCAGTGTTCAGTGTCTTAAATCTTAATATTCTCCAAAGAATTAGACATCTAAGGCATGTTGCTAAATTTTGAATTACTGCTTTTAAATCTCTGAGATTATTTTGATAGAAATAGGTTTTAGATGGCTTTTCACATTCTCTGTTACAGGTTGATTTATATTTTAATTCATATTAAATCTTTTAGGAATTCTTTTGCTGAAATGTTAACAAGATAAAGAAGACACACAAGATAGATCGTAAATTGGACTAAGTTAAAAATCTTAAATAACTTCTTACTGATTACTTTTTCATAATTTCCTTTTATTTTAAATTGTTTTTTTTATAAAAGTAGACATTTTAAGTGGCAGTGGTTTTATAGTAACAGAATATCTGGTAGTCCATAGACAAGCTCCTGAATAGGAAGATATATGGAATTTCAGGAACTGCTCAGTTAATCCACTTTTAAAATTAACTAGACAGGCCAACATTTCCTCAGAAAATAACTCAGTGTATAAGAGACAGTTGTGCTAAAATATTTAAGATTTATGTAGTGTACCACCATCATAAAGGCCTGTTTCCAAGAAGAAAACAGCTGAGACAAACAAGCTACTTTTATTTATGGGGTAAACCATAATTTTTCATTATACAAGTAGTATCTTTCAATTTATCAGAATATTAATCTCACATCTATTATTTTAATAATTCCATATATTTACCAGAATTACTTATGTACCACAGGCTACATTTATCAAAGGTCCAAGGAGTTGTAAAATGAGTCTGCAATTCAGCTTGGTCAGCTCTTCAAAGAAAAAGAAAGAAAAAAGAGAGAAGGACAGAAGGAAGGAGGGCAGGAGGGAAGGCAGGAAGGAAGAAAGGAAAGAAGGAAGGAAAGAACCCATCCTGATCTATATGTAAAGAAAGAAATCTACTCTTTCCTTTTTCCTCAGTAGTATTTTTTGCTTTCAATTTCCAATTCTAAATGTACCAGAAAATATAATTTTTTTCTTGTATACTTTTAATTTTCAAGAGGTAATTAAGATCAGAGCAAAATAAGAGGACAAAACAAAAAATATAATAAATAAATGAAAAAGTAATGATAGAGCTATTTATTATGTTTAAATATATGGCATGAAAAGATGAAAGTGATAATAGGTAAGAGAAGTGTGAGTTCTGTATGAGCTCTACATTACAAAAACTGTGTAACTTTGAATGCCAAGTGCTTGAGCAATAATTCATCTACAACAGTACATCTCAAAGAACACAAATGAGCAACACAGAATGGGGAAAAGTGAACTTATGTTCTCTAAAATCTTTTACTTGAAATCTCATAGTTCTTGAAATCTCATGGGTATTTCTAAAACATAGCCTCAAACTAAAACAGAAAATTGGGAAATTGTGCATCATATAAAAAGAAATCTGATATGAAAATTTATGACAATGTAATTCACTTTCAAGAATTTAGAATTCCTTTTGCATAGAAATCAAACATGCCACATTGCTTGAACCAATGGAAAAACAACAAAACTAGGGGATTTTCATTTTTTCCCCCATAGGGAGACAATGGGACAAACACAGTAGACTTCACAGGGATTTTTACACAAGTGAAACAACTCAGAATATCTGTCACTCAAGGATATTATTCAAGGATAATTCTTACTATTGCCTACACTTGAATTACATGTCATGCTGAAAACTGCTCTGACTAAATGTCTGAAAGGCAGCTGAGGAGAATTTTGAGAGATGAAGTTTGAAATTAAGTATGACAATTCAATCTGTGATGTGTGATTCAGCTTTTGCTGGAATTTGAGCTGGAATGTTACAGCTCAAATCTATATTCAAAATAATGCAAATTGATGTGACTGAAGCATTATAATTTCCTGAAGAATTTCTGGCATCCTTTCTTGCATAGAACACAGCACATCTTATCTTAACAGTTATTAACATTTGTTTAAATTACACTTTTTTTCACTAAAAACTTAAGTACCAGTTTGAAGGAATTTTAAAGATGTTGCTTTCTTCTTCTTATGTGACACAAGCTTATAAGCAACATGAAGACAGATATTATGAAAAATAGAATTCATAATTTATTTATGTAATAATGAAGTTGCAAAACTTTTTTTGAAATATGGAACCACAAGAAGGAATAATATATAAGGCAAGATAAAATTTAGAAGATTTTCCTGTATTTCTTAGACTGTGTTTTTGAGAAAAGGTATTACAGAATTTATTAGAACACAATTGGTAGAAAATTTTTATTATAAGAAAAAATCTTTTTTAAAAATTCATAATTAATTTAACACCTATTTTAATANTGGGCATTTCAGGTTCTCTAATCAGCAGTCACTGATTGGAGTCAAGTTTAATTAGCTCTGTGGGCTCAGCTTTGAATAGTCCCCTGGGGAATACCCTCCCAAACCTTTTTCTTCATAAAGCTATAGTTCCAAAATGGGTGCATATAATATTTTAGATGGAGAAAAAAAATCACTATGCATATAGTTGTAACTATATCTGTTTGTGTCGTGTTAACCTTGGCAGCTTTCAGCTGCCCACCCAGTCAGTCTCTCACTGCTGCCTCTCAATAGGACAAGAGAAGAAAATGAGATGAAAAAGCTTTTGGATAGAGACAAAGACAAGGAGATCACTTGACAATCACTATCACAGGCAGCACAGACTTTACTTGGCAAAGGTTAATTAAATTTATTACTAATTAAAATAGATTTGAATACTTGGAAACAAAGCCAAAACCTAAACCATTATCTCCCTATCCCTGTGTTTTTCCAAGCTCAGCTTTATTTCTTCGTTTCCATTTGTCTACTTCCACCTGACCCTTAGGGATGCAAAGGAAATTACAAAAGGTGATATCAGTCCATAGCAGTTCCTCTCTGCTTCCTTTTTCTCATTATTTTACCCTCTTCTAGTGTAGACCTTCCTCATGGATAGAAGCTCTTCAGCAATAAACTGGGTTGGGTCCTGGACAGTTCCTTTGGTGCATATCCACTTACATTGGCATGGTCCTTTCCTCTGGCTGCATTGTAGATATCTGCTCTAGTGTGGTTCTCTCCACAGGCTACAGAGAAATAGCTGCTCCACCATGGTCTCCTGAAGGAGGCTCCAGGGGAATCCTGGCTCTTGCATCTGGATCTCCTCCTCCTGCTCCTTCTCTCAGCTTGGTTCCTCCCACCACTTTTTAATAATTTCTCAGGGCCCGTGCATCACTTTTCCCTTTCTCTAATGTTGTCCTCCCCAAGGTGCCATCACTTCAGCTGACACGGCTGCATTCACTGCCAGCTTCTTCTTCTCAGCCACTTGCTACTAAAGCAGTGAGAGAAGCCAGAAGACCTTGACTCTGCAAGCACTGTTCTGTCCCAAACAAATATCCTCATCTTGTCAACACTCTTTTCAGGACAAATCCAAAACATGGCACCATACAAGTTACTATGGAAACAATTAACTATATGCCCCAACCAAACCAGTACATTTGGCTTATCGTGTGTGGAGGTACATTTCCACTTCATACCACCTGCATTTTCCCATCCTTACAGATGGTGTCATTGGACACTCTGGCAGGACAGGCAGTCTGACAGCTAATGCCTTGCCATCTCTTCAGCTTCTGACAATATTCAATATGCAGTTAAAAGTAGTATTTATAAAGGGTTGTAATTTTGAGTTGGTGTAGAGAGGAGTTGAGACTAGAACCCATGGAGGATTGCATTCCCTTCCCTCATTGCCAAAAGCACTATGAGGCCCAGAATCATCAAATAAACAGAGTTTAAAATTCAAAAAGTTTATCAGCAAATACAGCCCCCAAAGACACAGCATGTAAGGCAGCCTGCCTAGCTTGTACAAAAGTTGATATTTCTTCTCCCCACAATTTTAGTTAGGCCTTTTTTATGCATATGTGATACAACAGCCATAAGATCTGTGTGACATGAGGAGAAATTTTATCCCATAAACCAGAATTCAAACAAGGGGTTTTTTGGGTTTTGGGTTTGTTTGTTTGTTGTTTTTTGTTTTGGTTTGTTTGTTTTTAAATTATACATAAGTATGATAGTTTGTTTAGCCACTTCAGGCAATATGTCAGGGTTTCTGACATAATTTTTGTAGTTGCCCCTTGTATTATCTTTTGAGATAACATCTAATAATCTTTTGAGATTGATCACCTATCTATATTTTTCATTATGTCTAAAATATTGCTATTAGTTTCTCTGACTTACTGCTCAGTGAGCCCAGTAATGATAGTAAGATCCATGTAATGGAAAAATTTACAATCTGGAGAGATGCTATTATTCTCCAGATGTTTTGCTACTAGCCTTAGGCAGATAGGTAGGGCTGTGCAAAAGCCGCTGAGTCAAGACAGTGAAAGTATATTGTAGTCGTTCCCAAGAAAAGTCAAATTTTTCCTGGGATTCTGCAGTACTGGATATGTTAACAAAACCATGAGCCGTATCAGTCATGCCATGTTGTAGCTACTCTCTCAATACATTTGAACAGTGTTAATACATTTGGGACAAGCACTGCCAGGGGAGAGGCTGCTGTATTTATTAGCTGGTAATCTACCAGCGTGCGTCAGCAAGCACCTGACTTTTTTTATGGGCCAAATAGGACTGTCAAGAGGACAGTAGTGTGATAGATAATACTCATCTCCAACAATACTTTAACTGAGTGATTCCAGCATGTCTTCCTGGGTAACTGATTCTGGGCTTAGAGGTGGCAATAAAACCACTGGTGCACTGAAGTATTTAACCCACCAAAATAGCCTGAATGTCTAAGGAATATTTTCCGCCTAAGGTAAAGAAGGTTGCACACATCAAAATTTTATCCTCCATGGTTTAACAGGGAACTTGAGACATGCTTACTCAGGCAACAAAAGTTTCCTCAGGTGTAGGGTTAGGTGTATTTCATGGTATGGCTCTTCAGAACCACCAAATGAACATTTGTGTAATGTGACTGTGGGGGTAATGAAAAGGATTTCTGTGAATCTCAGTTGCTTCAGCATGGCAGGTAAGAGAGATGTTGCCAGGGTTTTTTTTCACATTTTAGTAGATAACTAGTGGTCTTTGTGCTTGGTGATCCTCCTGTCCCACTCCATCCCCTGGCACATCAGGAAGTTTTGCCACACCTGAGAAATTCTGATGCTGGTTTGGGTATAGTTATTAGAGGACAATGGTAATTAAATCCACAGTGAATTTGACTTGGAGGATTGTTTTTCCTCCTCCACCTGACTAGAAAAGGAAGCTAAGGGTGTTACTACATCAGTAGTACATAGCTTTTGATGGTTTCTTTTTCTTTTCCCTACACAGTCCCTAGTCATGCAAAATGATGCCCTTCATATAAAAAGGATGTCTGTAAAGAAAGTTCACCCTTAAGCCATGTCCATGCACCAAATCCACACATCTTTTAAATTCTTTCAGAAATGGTGCTCCACCACTTCCCTGGGCAGCCTAAGTCAATGCCTAACCATCCTTTCAGTGAAGAAGGTTTTGCCAATATCCAATCTAAACCTTCCCTGGTGCAACTTGATGCCTTCCTCTTGTTCTATTTCTTATTAGTTGGGAGAAAAGACCTACCCTCTTTATTTCTTGAAAGTGATAAGGTTCCCCCTGAACCATTTTTGTCCAGGCTAAACAACCACCTGGTACAAGGTGAAAAAATATCAAAGTTTTCCATTATGGTTCAGAACATAATTTTAGGAGGCAGGAGGGTGGTGTTTCAGCAAGTTTTGTGTTCACTCTGAATGGTTATATTAAACTTCAGATTGCAGCCTTCAAGAACAGTATCTTTCATATTCTAAATACTTCGTATATTTTTAAGTATTCGGCTGCAAAAAGTGAAAAGTATGGGTGAGGTTTTTCCCACTAATTTTTTTCCACTCTTCATCAAAAAGATGAAATTAGAGCATTAACTGAAGCATTATCAGCTCTTCATGTCTATTTTTGATGACTATGATCATTTTAGGGAAAAAATATGTTTGTAAAATAGAGAATTGGCTGAAGAAAAGGGAATTATATTTTAAGTTGTTTCACAAATTTTAGAACTAAAAGTATTACTGTAAAGCTTATGCACCAGAACAGCTGGTAGCAATAGAGAGACCTTTTGTCAGGAATATTAGTATGGATTTCTTTGCTAGTCAAGTCCCCTTGCAGAAAATTCATTTTTTTATTTTGTGCTAGTCCACTAATTCTCTTTGATTTGTCACCACTCTTTCAACTGCAGTTATAGATGACTGGTTTTTAAACAGTCTTCTCTTTGTAAGAAGATGATAATGTTACTGAAGACATAAAAATAGTATAAGTCATTAATTTAATTGGAAATTAGAGATTTAGCAAGGCAAAATGGGCTTTTTTGTGTTTGCATTTCAATGATTAGATATGGATGCTGCTAAGACCCTGCTCATAAAAGTCTTTCAATTAATTTTAAAATTCAGAAGAAGAACCTTTGAACAGATCCATTTGTCTTCCCATAAACAAAGCAGCAGACTTTTCAAACTAAACTTCCAAATTTCTTGTCAACTGACTTGAAAGGGCAGCTTCTAAGGTAAAGCCAATGTTTTGCCCTGCAACATCTTTAGATTCTGAGCCTGTCAACCAGGACACTAGAAGAAGTAAAATGTGGATTTTAATTCAACTTCTAGGGTAAAAAAAGGAAAAAGTAATGAAAATTTCAATTTGTTTAATTCTTTACAAGTATTAAATTAATTTCATGGAAGTTATTGAAGAACCATCAAGAACAAATTTTACTTACTATTAAGCTATAATAGGCCTGGGATCAAATAAAGTATGTATAAAGTTAAAGGCTTTCATCATTTTCTTTTTCAAAAGACAATGCAAACGAAACCAAGTTCCAAATATATATGGGATTAAAAAACCCAAGAAATCTGGAACTCAGGAAAAGAAAATCACAGATAGGTAGCTATTTTCCCAGCTTTGCAGAAAATATATTGTCATTCAAGTAAAAGACACAG
>VZTB01000684.1:0-11292 GCA_013397245.1 Thryothorus ludovicianus
CGGGAGGAGCCGCCCTCAGCGCACGGCCCGCGGGCGCCGGGCCGGGGACAGCTCCGCGGGCCGGGGAGGCACCGGGAATCCCTCCCGGACCCGGCTCCGGCCGCCCCCCGAGCCCCGGAGCTCTGCCCGAGGGACAGCCCGGGCACCGCAGAGCGAGCGGGACCCTGCCCGCGGGCACAGGCGGGCCGGTGGGAGCCGAGCGGGGCAGCCCCAGAGGTGGTTTGGTGGGGACAGAGGTGTCTAAAGGCGGAGGCGAAGCCGAGCAGCGCCGGCTCCGGGTGACAATCCTGAGGCTGTGCCCGGGACCGGGACCCGGCCAGGCTCGGTGTGACAGCAGATTAAAGCCCGGCTTTGGGCAGGAGCTAGAGACCATCCTGTAATTCACAGCCCGTACCTGTCACGGTGGGCAGCAGAACCCAAATCCACACCGCGGGAGATGGGCACCCACACCTTTGATGTGGCACCAGGTGTGGGGCGCCCTGAATTTTGGACTGTGTCCATCTTGCTGCAAAGACACTCACTACAAACCCTTTGCTCACAGCTGTTCATGCAGGAGGAAGCAGCTCAGTACATACAGAATATTGAAACACTCAAACACAGAAATACTTAATTATCAAACTTTAATTCTTAAGACTAATTTTACAGAATAAAACACCAGGATAACCAGTCAAGGTTACACTTAAAAAAATCCAGCAGTGCAAATCTAAGACTAAATATTTGTCATCTCCCTCCCCCCCAAAATAGGCAATAGATTATTTAAAAATACCATAATACATGGTACTCACATATTCCATTTAAAATAAATCTGCAGTGGACACAAATATCTAAGTTTTTTGTTGTTTTTTTTTTTAATATAAAACCAAAGAATTAATTGCTTTGAGTATGGATAAGACAGAGTGAACTTCCATGAGCTACCAAGGCGAATCCTTGGCTAGAAGTTAAAATGGCCACGTTTCATACAAGACTCGCTACGGCTCTCCTGGTCCCCCGCTCCCCTCCGGTGACAAGGACATCCACTAACAAAACAAGGTGCCAGCAGCCTCATGGCAACAGGAGGGGAGAGGCTGCCGGACACAACTGAGGGTGAACACAGCTCCACTGGAAAAACCAAGATACAAAGGAACAAAAGTAAACAAAGGGAAGTCTGGAAAGAAGCCCTGCAAGGATGGGAGCAGGGAGGCAGTGCCGGGTCAGGACCGTGGCTGCGGGGCAGGGGTGCAGAGCTGACCCCACCGTGGCACCTGGGCAGCAGAGCAGCAGGGAATTGTTTCCTTTGGCCCTCAGAGCAGTGGGCAGCAGCCAGCAGGGGCAGGGCAGGGTGGGTGGCACCAGCACAGGCTGGTGGTGGTGACCACCACTTTCTTATCTCCTTTGAATCCAGATCACTCTCTTCCACCACCAGAACATCCTGACTGGAGCTACACATGCCTCATCAATGTCATTAGTGGAAATTAATAATTTACTTTAAACTTGGTATGAAACCATGTGAGTAACACAAGCTCTTCATGCAAGACACTCTGTTCAAACTGCAGCCAGGCTGAGCAACAACACTCCTGGATTCCCAATGGAGGAGTGATCCTGGGACTGCTTACACTTGGGATGCACAAAGAGAGGAAATACTGAACTGGACAAGCAGAGGAGAGCACCTGCAGTGCTGGGCATGGAGCAGGGGCAGGGATGGCACACAGGTGATGCTCAGTGTCATGGAACAAGGCAGGGACTGGCAGGAGGAATCCCAGGATGGCAGCAAGGAGGGGACACTGCCGGGGCTCTGGGAGCAGCCAACAGCAAACAGCAGCTGTGTCCTGCAGGGACCTGCACTTGCCTCAGGAATCCTTTAATCTGCAATTAGCAAGCCCAGAAAGCACCCAGTGCAACCTCACATGGGGTGGGAGCCCAGGGTGCTCCCGGGGAATCACTCTGACACACAGCAGGAAGCACAGCTGCTGAGAGCACCCTGTTAAATTGTGATTTAACTGAAACACAACTGTGCAGCTGCCACAGGTAACTTCCCACAGAACACAGGTCAGATCTCAGTCATCTCTGTCATCAACTCCAATACTGAGTGTACTCACACTGTGTCTCACTGAGGACCAGACTCCTCCCGGGACCACTGGTTATGCTGAGTCTGCCTTGGGAGGGTCACAGTGACCGGAGAGCAAAATCCAAAGCCAAGAGAGAGGCAGGCAATGGCTGTGAGGCAACTGTGGCACTACTCCACTAAAAAGAGGGTGTTTCTTAATGTCAATAGTTGCCTTGGAAAAACTGGTGTATGCCAGAACATACAAAACTCCACATCGTTCCCAAAGAGAAAGGAAATTAAAAGCAGTGGTGCTAATTTCAACTTGAATATTCATTTCAAAGAGGTCCCAAGAAGCCTGGGGTATTGAGCCAACAAACATCAACTAACACATTTATAAGTCACTTTCCTGTATTTTAATTCAAATTTTGCACATAGAACAAAAAAAAAGAGAATTTAATTTCTCCAATCAAATCCAACCTGCAAGGAAGCACCTAAACAGGATCCCATTTTCTTAGTGTCTAGTATTTAATTCATGTTTAGAATTGCTTTGTATGTAACCAAGGGGTTTGTGCTGAGTCCCTTTCAAGCTGCTGGGCTGTACCTGGCCCTGCACAGAGCAGCTGTGCCCCTCTGGCACAGGGTGTGACACTGCCCCATGCCCCAGGGGCCCTGGCAGTGGTCAGTGGCAGTGGTGAAACACTCACCGGTCACTGTGTCTGCACAGAAGCCCCAGGAGCTGGGGAGGAGCTGGAACCCGGGCACGTGCCCTCCCCAGGAGCAGGGGGTGAAGGGACAGGAAACTGAACATGAACAGATGCAGACAGGTCTGAGCACGCTGAGGAACAAATGGGAGCTGATCACCACAGAACCAGCAAGGTGGCAAGTGCCAGCGTGGCCCCAGGTGACAGAAAGAGCCAATGTCACCCCTGTGCCTTATCCAGAGCTGCCCACAGCTTCCACCAGGTACAAATCGTTAATTTAAGCCTTAACACCAGGACTGACAACCAGGAAACCACAAGTGTGGTGGCTGCGTTTCACCCATGACGTTGTCACCAGTGAAGTCAGGCCAGCTCCTCTCTGCCCCCAGTGCTCCACGGGGCTGCCAGGGGAGCTGACACAGCTCTGCTGGCCCATGGCAGGACACACTGCTGTGCCCTGACCACAGGAAGGAAGTACCTCAAGCTACAGGAGTAACAAGCACATCACTAGTTTCAATGCAGGATATGAAACACTTTTAAAACTCACATTGTGTGGCTGTTCTAACAGAAAACACAAACTAAAAGCTGCTGTCTAGAGGCTACAGGGAAATATTGTGACCTCAACACCTACCAGAAAGCCAATGTGTTTGCCTGTCTCTTAAGTAAAATAAAAATAAAATAAATACTCATTTGGGAATTTGCACCTGCTGTGCTTCAACTGGGCTCTTCCCTCAAGGAGAGGAAGAGTGGACACGGAGCATATTCAGATTAGGTGTTCCTAAAAGGCAGTTTCTGCACAGGTTTGAGCTCTGGGCATGGAGCAGCACTGAGCCCCAGAGCTAACAGAGCAGGGATGTGTGAGCTGCTCCAGTCTGGCTGCACAAAGCCACCACCATGGGCTTTGCACCTGTGCAGGGCTGAGGGCTCTGTTCAGAACACCTGAGAGAAATGGCACATGCATGGCTGGGGTGACACACAGAGCAGCACAGCCCAAGGTGCAGCACGTCCCTTCTCAGAGTGAGGTGTGAGGGCTCCTGGTGAACTGGAACAGGAGCAAAGCTGGAAGGTGGTTTACATTTCAAAGCATCACTTGCTGCATGGTTAATCTGAAGTATGACTCGCTGAATTCAAGATCACTACAAATTTTGAAATCCAGCTCACAAAAGACTGCTGCTGTTATTAAGAATCCAAAACAGCATCTGAGCTTCTCTCCTCCTTACTGGCCCCACCCCAAACAGGGCAGGAAGGTCTCTGTGGCTCCCTCCCTCTGGGAGATCTGTGTCACCCCACTCCCACCAGGCAGCACCATGGTGTTTCCAGTCCAACAGTGTCAGTGCAGCAGCTGCAAAATGACCCTGGAGTGCAGCATGCACGAGCTCCCAAAATGCAGCAGCCCGGGGCAGGGGGTGAAGCACTGAGCAGGCACGAGAGGGAACAGCTGGCAGCACCAGTCACCTGCCAGGACAAAACACCCCTGCAGAATTCACCTGCTCCAAACACGCTGCACACACCAACCTGGAGCTGCCAGAGGTGGGGAAAAGGCCAGGAGAAATCCCAAACAGGCAGGGCATCTTTGGGTTAAAACAAAGAGTTAGTTCTGCTACCAAGGAGTGGAAGCTGCCCTGGAGGGCCAGCGGGATATGGCTTCACTGAACAGTGACACTGCACACTGCTACAGTTTATTCTTAAAAACCTGCTCCTCAGTCCCAGACACAACCAAGTAACTAAATTAATTCTAATGCTGATAACTGAGAGATTATGAAAATATTTGGTTTTGTTCAAACCATGTAAAAAATCCTTAATAATACACTGTAATATCTTCTTTTTAAAACTAAACTGGAAGATCAACTCTCAGCAGATTTAAGTGTATTACACACGATATTTTGCGAATTAAGATTTATTGATTTCCATTGTATTTGCTTTAAATATGGTTGAAGCTGACTGCAGAAAAGGGATGGTGAAATCTTTAAGTTAAAAGTAAACTAATGGTGAAAGAACATCACCTCTGGCTTCCATCCATGCCTCGTTTAGCATGTTTTAATAATAGTTCCAGGACTGTCACATCCAGGGATGTTGGAGGCCTCTCCCAGCAGTGTCCTTAGATTTGTGTCATTTTCCTGTGCCAGAGGTGAGCGTGCTTTCAAAAATACTGCCACTTCCCCAGCACCGTGTCTTTGATTGCATCGACATACTGAGTTGGGACCCAATAGACCCAGTAGTAAGATGCTTCTGTTGGGCCCAGCTGAAATGCCTGCAATTAAAAATGACAACATTTACACATGGGAACAAGGAGTTGGTCCCAGTGGACAGGCACAGCTCATGCACTGCCAAACCAGAGCAGCCTGTCCCACCTGCTGGGCACTGCACAGCTCTTTGGTGGGCAGTTACAGGAGCACTGCAGAGAGCAGGAGCTGCAGAGCCCTGAGGAAACCACGAGCTCTCCCCTCGTACAACACCACAACAGTAACCAGAACTCCTGGCCAGTTTCAAGAACATGAGGAAATTATTCTGGTAGACAACCTGAAGCACAACTCAGAGGCTCTAAAGGAATGACAGGGCTGAGAAGTCAAACAGGAACTAAACAAGACAATGATCATGGCTTTACAGTCATTGGATTTTATATTTAGAAATAATGTCCTATTCCCAACTTGTCTCCTACGCCCAGGAGAGGGGCACCACAGCATGCCAGAGCCTCTGCCCTTGCTGTGGGGTAAGTTTATTGCAACACGTGCTGAAGAGGACTCTTCTCACATGGGTGATCAAAAATTAAGTACTTGAACAGAGACTACAGCAGCACCCTCCTGTCGGCCATGACTTTAAGGAAAAACATTTCCCTTCCTCTCTCTAAAGAAAGAAACAGACTTCTCATAGAAAAGAAACTTACGCCAATATCAAAAGTTAGTTACTGTACTTTGAAAAACAGGATCTTAGAAAACCCCATGGATTAAAATAAACAGCCAAAATTTCAGTACATTAGCATAGTTCTCTTCTGAAATATAACTTTGTTAGATCCCATTTGAGTAGTTGAGAAAATTACAGGTGTAAAGACATATTACAGCATTAAATCCTTCTTTTCCTTAACCTCCATCAAGGCCTGTTGTTCATATAAATACCACAGAATCTGGAAATTAAACCAGGTATCAAAAAATATCACTACCATTAAGAAATCATGAGCTATGTTGTGAGTTTGTGTATGTTTACTGGTTTAACACTCACAGTTAGAAAATACAAAATACTGCTTAAGCACTTCATGTTTGTGTGAAACCAGTCTGGATTTCCACACAGCTGCAGATATTCAATAAAGGCCCAAAATATTGAGAGTGTGAGAGGAGCCCATGTCCCCATCTCCACAAGGCTGGGAGCACCATCCACCTCCAGCCTGCTCTGACCTGCAGCCTCAGCAGTGTGTGCTGCTCAAAGAATTAGATGGATATGATTAAAGTAGAGCCATTACTCACCATCATGTGATAATCCTCATGGCCTTCAATAGGTTCACTCACCACATTTTTAATGGACCCCATGGGTAACTTTTCTGTTCTCTCTACATTAAAATTGATCAAAGTATTATTTCTGACACGCGGGGAAGCAATATTTCACATTCACTTCATACACCACCTCCATTAATGCCAAAACCTCCTCAGGTCAACAGTCTCCCCTCCAGGTGAAGTTTTGGACACTTGCTGCCCAGGGCGTGGTGGCTGCAGCACCACACCCCACACACACCCCACAGCTCCACCCCAGCAGTGTGAAGGAACCCAAAACTGGATCCCAGAGTTCCCCTGCATCACATGAAGGATTCCAGTGCTCAAGATTTGGGCCTAGACTGAGTGATGGGAAATCCCAGGCTTTATTTAATGTTTTCCCATAAGGAACTCCCCTTGGAGCAGCAGGGATGCTCATCCTATGGAATCTTGCCCAGGTATGAGAATAATCAGGATTGACTACCAAGGATTACACTGAACTCTCCACAGCAAGCCTGGAAGCTGGCAAAGATACTCTGACCTCTGCATGCTCGGGCCAGGCTTCCCCCGAGGCAGCGTGCAGAGAAGGACAGGGAAGTGAATATAAAAGAGAAAATAGGGAAAGAAACAAGAAAGAGAAACTGAAGCCCCCAAAAGACAATTACATGGCAGAATAACATCAGCCAGACAGAGGCAGTGACAAGAGTGACAAAATACAGGGTCCAGGGCAGAGTTTTCCTATCCTCACTCCTTTCTGAACACTTAATTCCAAGGTCCTGCCCTTCAGTTCAAGCATCCAGCATCAGCCAAAAATTATCTTCTTGGCACAGACAGAGAATACCCAAAACACCTTACAAAGGAGAAACTGAACTCTGAGTTCTTGAGACAGATCTATTTAATTTGTGATCCAAAACCCCTCAAACCTACCCACAGAAAGCACATTGGCAGATAAACTCAGTGATACAAGGAAAAATATTCTCTGCCTCATAACTGAGCTCACTCTGAACTACCTGTTCAGACCCATGACTTCATTCATGAGGGAAAACCCCACTTTGCCCTTGTTTAGCATCCCCCAAATAAATTCCTGCTCTGAGTACTCCAGCAGCAGACAAAGCCCACTCTCCACGCCTCTGTGCAACTGACACAGAGCATCTGGGGAGCCAAACTTCAAACAGCTGCACAACCCCCCTGAGAGGCCCAGGGAGGCTGCAGGGCTGGGGACATGAACCAGCAAGTGACAAGCTGTGTGAACACCCAGATGTGTTTACTCCAGCCCTTACCTGCTGGCCTCTGTCATGGATTCCTCAGAGCAGGAAGGAGCTTTCCCCAAGAACAACCAGCAATTACAACCATGCCCTAGAGGCAGCAAGCTGCTGCTAATTTGGGGAAGTAGGGAAACAGGTTACAGGAGACATGACTACAAGAAGAATCAAATTCACAGTTTAAGCAACACTATGTAGAACATCTCAGAACCATTGTGCTTGAAAACTCATCTGGGGGGTGATGGAAGAGATCTACTACCTAAATGCTAAGCATGGATTTAGAACCTGGGATCAGTAACAGAAAAATCTTCCTGCCCAACCTAGAGAGTTAAAAACATCCCCAGTGCCTTGCTCCATCACTTTGTCCAGGAGAGAAATCACTGCAACTGGAACTAAGACAGGTTTTAAAGACATAAAAAAATCTTCACAGTCAAGTCTGTCTTACAAAGAAAGGGCAAAAATCTTTTGAGATTTCTGCTTACTTTGGAAATACTGTAGCAGCTGGAGGCAGTATAACCACCCAATTAGGCTGGTTTACTGGGACAGTGAGCAAGCACTTTCACCTTTCATCCCTCTTGCCCATCACTATGTATTGGCCACCCCAGCCACACCGAGGGAGCACAGCTTCCCTGGCAGGTGGGGATCCCTGAGTCCTGTTCAGCCCAGCCAGCAATTAAGCACCACACAGCCACTCACTCCCCCAGCCCTGCTGGGATGGGGAGGAGAACCAGGGAAAAAAACAGTAAAAAACTCATGGTTTGAACTAAGAACAGCTTAAAAATGAAACTAAATAAAATATACTACTACTACTAATGGTAGTAATAATAGTAATAAAAAATTTAAAGAAGGAATTCCAGAGAAACCAGTGATGCCCAACACAGCTGCTCCCCACTGCTGACTGACATCCAGCCTGTCCCACTTCAGTGACCAGCCCCTCCCAGCCAACTGCCCCCAGTTTATACTGGACATGATGCTCTGTGGTGGAAAATATTCCTTTGGCCAGCTCTGGTCAGCTGTCCTGGCCAGATCCCTCCCATCTCCTTGCATGCCTCCTCACAGGCAGAGTCTGAGACACCAAACAGTCCTTGACTGAGGGAAACACTGCACAGCAACAACCAAAACATCCACTGTTATCAGCACTGCTCCCATCCTGAATCCAAAACAGCTCCTGGGAAGAAATCTAACTCTATCCCAGCCAAAACCAGGACACAGACATCCTCAGCAAGGATCCCCACGTCATTGCCAGCTCCTCCTGGCACCACTCATGACTGCACACCAGCCCCTCTGCACAGCACCACAGTTGTGCATTACTGAGACAAGACACCCACATAATTTCAGCTGGAAGAACACAGAGTGCCAGAGATGCCAACACTCCCAGTTTCTATCCCAGTTCTGAGTTTTCTTTCCAAGTCTTGGCTAAGGCATTGGGTCCCTGTGTACTGCTGGCACCAAATCCATGCTGCTTATGGAGTGCTTTGAGCCGTGCCAGAAATGCCCAGCACTCTCACTCCCATTTGGAACAGCACATTGGACCATTGGTCTGCTGACAGCACTGAACTCCTGTTTTTCAGGAACTGATGTGGAGTACCAAGTACTACTCAATGACCTGGGAGAATGGCACGAGAGAAAAGGAAACAAAGCTTTTTGAAGCACAATACTGACATCATTCCCTAAACATGATTTAGTCAGAGGAGAAGCTTTTCTAGGTCACACAGTTCAGCCACAGCCCAATCATCAATTGTTCATCCCCGAGGCTGAGAGGTGCTCACCTTTTGTACCAATCCACAGCTGGTCTTGCTCGAGTTTGAAGGTCAGTCTGACTTTCCCCCCTGACTTGTTGTACATGCCGGACAGCGGCACCGTGGGCAGCCGCTCCTGCAACGAGACACAGCCAGTCAGGGGCAGGGCTGGGGCACAAAGGCTACAGGCTCTCAACTCTGTAAGCATAAGGACCATCCATCCTCCCAGGAAAGAGACAGCAAAGAACAACTGAACCAGCAGGGAAAGGTCTCAAACCACAGAGGAGGCTCTTTCCTGACCCTGAGTTATTCACGCACCTGCACACCTTTGACAGAAGGCATCACATCGTCAGGTTTTCCTTTATCCAACACTTTTCTGTGTTGCTACAACGCAAGAACAGAAAATAAATTCACAGGAACATTACAAAGCTTTGCAGTACTTCTAGCTGCCCCCTGAGCACATCCCAATGGCACTGAGGGACAGCTGAGGGCTGTTCACAGGCATGCTCACATGGGCATCAGTTATTTTCAAACTCATTCGTGTACTTTCCAAGACACTCTCAAGAAGTTATCAAAACGAATGGAACTCCAAAACAATGCCAAGGACAACCACCTTCTCAAATACACACGCACATAAATGCACCCATGTTACATGGAGTGAATGGCAGAAACCCTCCACATCTGGCAGTGCAACCCAGCACCAAAGCAGAATGGATCAGAGCAGTGGTAACTTTCAAATCCACATTCACAGCTTGTACCTGGCTGAGCACCTTTAAGAAACGATGGGACTTACACTGAGTGTGAACTATGATAAATCACAGAAAACCACCAGCATCCTTCATGGAGGCACTACTTAATTTTAGCCAAGTTTATTTTGGGGAAAGTACAGGGCTGGTAATACCCTGACCTGGCAATCTTTCACCAGCCCCCCACACGGCAGGACCATCACACCAGCCTCTATGCAGTGTGCTACAAAATGTGAGAGAAGAATTCAACATCGCTGTCAGGGCTGGGCCAGCTGAGGGAACTACTCTCTTGGTCTTTGTTTCAAGCAGTTTTTGGAGATGAAAATCTTTTGTCCCAATAAAAATTAGTTAGGTTTCAGACAGAGTTAATCTGGGCTGTGTTTGCACTAACATCCATCAAAGGTTTCCATTTCTTAATCACAATGCTTGGCTGTGCCTGGCACCACAAGCAGTGTCTTGCAAAGCCCCAGTCCCTGCTGGGCTAAACAGCTCTCTGCTGCTCCCCTACCCAGAGTCATCCCAACGCTGAGCTGTCAGAAATGAACCCCCAACCTGATCTGAGGAGGAACAGGACCCAGAAGTGCCTGCAGAAGAGCCACGTAAAACCTACGGCTCCCCCATGCCAGAAATTATTGAAATATCAATTACCTTTTGTCTGCAAAGTGGCTCCTTTTTGTTTTCCTCAGCTTTGACCTCCTGTTGAGCAGCTTCCTTGGGTGTATTTACCGCTAGCACATCGTTGATGGTGGAGCCCACAACCATTATTTTCGCTCCGTTTGTTACTTTGATTTCCCGCAACGTTTTCTCCTCTGGCAGAAGTCCCTTGAACATCACTTTCTGCATGGCCGGCGGGAGGCCTAGGGACAAGCACAGCGATTAGGGGCCGGGCGGCGCCGGGGCCGGGGGAGGCGGCGGCGGTCCCCACACACCTGTGAGCGAGTGGATCTTCTGCTTCAGCTCGGCTCCCGTGCTGTCCAGGCAGAACTTCACGTCGTACTTGTTCTTGTTCCAGATCACCTTCAGCTCCACCAGCTCCCTCCCGCCGTCCTCATCGCCGCCGTTGCTGACGGACGCTGGCGGGGGCTCCCGGCGGTCGTCGCCCTCCGGAGACCTCCCCGCGGCCGGCGAGCCGCCCCCTGCGCCGCAGCCCAGCGGCAGCTCCTGCGCCTCCGCCTCCATGCCCGGCTCCTCGGCACCTGCGGCGAGCGGACAGGAAGATCCCGGCCCCTGGGCTGCCCCGGCCCGGCCCCGCTCCAGCCCCGCAGCGCCGCCCGCAGCGTGTCCGAGACCGGCTCCCCGCGCTGCGGGCTCCCGGCCCGGCCCGCCTCCCCTGCACCGGCACCACGGGCTCTCAACACCCCGG
>VZTB01000684.1:21338-32686 GCA_013397245.1 Thryothorus ludovicianus
CACATGGGCTGCCCACAGACACTGAACACATATGAGCTGCCCACAAACACTGAACACACATGAGCTGCCCATAGACAATGAACTCTCACATGAGCTCCCCACACAGAACACTCACATGGGCTGCCCACAGACACTGAACACACATGGGCTGCCCACAGACACTGAACACTCACATGAGCTCCCCACACAGAACTCTCACATGGGCTGCCCACAGACACCCAGCGCTCCCCCGAGCTGCCCCGAGCCGCTTCCTGCCGGGGCGGGGCGCACGGAGCCCATGGCCGGCGCCGGGCAGCTGGAGCGGTGGCTCAGTGAGTGGGGCTGGGGGCTGGGGTCGGGGCTGGATCTGCCTCCCCGAGCTGGGTGGGCACTGGAGCAGCTTCACCGCCGCGGGGAAGGGCTCACCGCCCCCACGGAACCTGTGCTGAGTGGTGTGGGGGCTCTCTTGCTGCGTCTATCCTTTTCCCCCCCCCATCTGTCCTGTCCCTCCTCGGCCCCCAAAGCTGGCTGAGCGACAGACTGGGGAGGGGATACAGCCAAAAAATACTTTTTTCTTAATTTAGCTGTGCAAAAGGGTAAGCTGCCTGTTGTTCCAGCGCGAGTTTTGCCGTGGTCTCTGGAGAGCTGCCTGTAAAGGGTTTTTAAGTTTCTTCTGCTGAAAGCCACATCTGCTGTTGTCAGGCTGTGCTTGACTTTAAATGTGTGCTTGGGACTGCATTTTTAGGCAGATTTTAGTAACAGCTGTTTCCTGCTCGTCCTGGATCTCCCATTTCTGCTACAACACTCCTGGAGCAGCGGCACCAGCGAGGTCTGGGCTTCCTGCCCTGGGCGCTCGCTCGCACTGAGGCCGGGCTTCCCTTCTTCCTCCCTTGTTTTTCTCCCTCTGTAAGATGAGGCCACTGACCCGAGTATCTCCGAGGAAAACTGGGAATGCATCCAGCGGTTCTGTGCCCAGGTGAACGCTGCCGCGGAGGGGTAAGGCAGACACACAGCTCTTTGTGTTCCCCGGGCTGTGTCCGGCCCTGCGCTCCCTCAGCGGGAGTGGGGCCGGGGCTGAGGGGGAGCCGAGGGGCCCGCTGGGCTCCGCTGCTCCCGGAGCGCAACGGAGTTGGAAATACGAGTTGGAAACAGGAGTATGCCGATGTGATAGAGGGTGGTGCCTGGGGACGGGCTCTGCTATAACTGCTGGAGCCCAGCGGGTCCTGCTGCCCTCAGGAGTCCGGCCGAGGGTTCCTGCTGTGGGGCCGCCCCAAGGGAGCTCAGCCGCAGCCTTTCCTTCCAGCCGGGTGGGGGATCTCTGCTGAGATTCCCTCACCTCCCAGCTGACAGCTCTGTGGGAAGTAGCAGGGACGAATTAAACAAATGACCTGTCAAACCTTAGTGCTCATCCCTGCGTTTAGAGCAGAGTTCAGAGCTCGTAGCCTGGCGCCTGGAGCTGGCTCAGGCTGCCCCGGCTGCCATCGAAGCTGAAGCTCCGGCGGCTGCAGGCTTCTCCCGTGGTGCCCGCCCGGGGACATCCCCAGCCTGTCCCCAAGGGACAGCCCCTGGGCACGGCTGGACAGCAGCCTGGCCTCACCGCTTTACCCCCTGTGTGCCGGCTCCATGGAAGGCTGCCTGTCCTGCTGTGAATCCAGCAGCCCTTGTTTCTCCCGGGACCCTGTCCATGGTGTGACTTGCTTTGCTCTTCCCCAGCCCGTTGTTTGCGCTGAGGCTGCTGGCACACAAAATCCAGTCCCCTCAGGAGGGGGAAGCTCTCCATGCTCTCACAGTGAGTACTTGCATCCACACACAAAGCACTCACTTGGAAACAGAGTTTGGCAGGTAGAGCAGCAGAGCAGACAGGAAACTTTTCTCCTAGATGTTGATGTCTTTCTCTTTCTCTTGGATGCCTCTCCCTTTTAACTTTCCCTTGCACAAGGAATACAGCAACCAGAGCATAGTGGAGGGAGCAACTTTTGTTCCTCCCCACGTTGCTCTGCTGGGGTGTTTTGTTGGTCTGCAGCTCAGGCTGTGTGAGCTGTGTCCCACCACACGGGCAATAGCTCAAAAGTTGTCAGTGATGGGTAGAACAGAGCAGGTGGTCTTAAATGTGCTGCTTAGGATGGTTGGATGAAGGAATAAAACAGGTTCTTGCTGCATGACTTTCTCAGTATCTTGTGTTGGTGAACACAGTGTCAGAAAGTTCTTAGATATAGTAATATAATGACAAAGCTTTTCAAAGCTGCCCAAGCCTTGTCTGTTCAGTTCCTGTTGGTAACATTTTGTTTTCTGCAGGTGCTGGAGACCTGTGTGAACAACTGTGGCGAGAGATTTCACAGTGAAATGGCAAAATTCAGGTTTCTGAATGAGCTGATTAAAGTGCTTTCTCCAAAGGTGGGTGGTGGTGGTTACAGGGTGTTTTGGGATCAGAAATGCAGCTCTGCTTTATCAGGGGTAGTGGGATCTTCTGGCCATGCTCCTCTTCATGGGGTGGGCCTGGGCCTGCCTGAAACACCCTCTTGGCATCGCAGCCAATTTCCCTTTCTGGTGTATCTTGCACACATTTACCACTGGTACACGTTTCATTTTCCATTGCATCAGCCCAAGGGCAGAGCTGCAGAAAGCTGATTTCAAAGAAATGCTCAACTGAAGAACAAAACTCCTTGTCTTGGTCTCAGGCTTGATAACAGGGTTTTGGTGAAACCACAGATTTTAAAACATATTATCACTGAGGACAATTCTGTCTACTGCTCTGAGAGGACAGGTATCATTTAATGAGTTTGAAATGCCTGGTGTTGGGGAGGCTTGTATTTTTATAATAAAAGGAGTGCTTACAGGCAATAATGAGAGAAATTGGAGAAAACACCCAGATGCTGATAAGAGACAATATTGTTTTTGGTTTTGTTCAGTTTTCCTGCGTCTGGGGCTGGCTGAGGCCAGTGACTGCATTGCAGCAGTTAAGGGGAGGGTTTAAAGTCAAGCACAAAACTGTTTTCACTAAAATAACCTACTTTGGGTTTTGGATTCAATAACTGATCAGAGAGGTTTAAAGTGTTTTAATTTTGATTGTTATAGATCATGTATGTGATTCTCATACACTCCATAGCATTTCTGTGTTTCCTAACCCCAAGATACAGTTGACAACACTGTGAATAAACTCACAGGAATCCCTTTTATCCTTGGTATCTGCACATAAACTCTTGGGGCTGGATCCCTGTGCCAGGTCTGGCACCAATTCTTTGGGTTTGAGCTTTTTTTTTCTTTCTTCACTGTCTTGTTTTCAGTACTATGGAATTTGGTCTTCAGAAAAAGTCAAGTCGAGGGTCACAGAAGTGATATTCAGTTGGACAGTCTGGTTTCCTCAGGAAGTCAAAATCCAGGATGCTTATCAGATGCTGAAGAAACAAGGTTCAGTTCTGTTATTTCAGTTTCCTTTTTAGCCTCCCAAGCCCATACCTCCCCCCACAGATATCTGCCCCCTCAGCTCGTGACTCAGCTTTTTCATAACATGTTGTGTGTAAGGAAAAGGGACAAAGGTCCCAGGCTGGTTGGGTTCTGAAGGATGCCTGGAACAGTTTAAAGGGGTTTTCCATGGAACAACCTTCCTGAGCCACAGCTCTGATCAGTCTGGAGGCCTCTGTTCACACTGTGTGCAGGGAAAAAGCACAGGACAGGCTCAGAAGTGATCTTTGCCCTGGAACACTCTCCCAGGGTGATGAGAGATGAGTTCAGAGGGTTCCTGGGATGAATTTCTCATCCATTCCATTATATTTAGTAGTCCTCAGTGGTATTTTAATCCAAAAATCTGTGCAAAACCTCATGCACTGTTGAGCATTGAGGTTTCTCCAGTTTGGGCATCACTGAACAACTACTGTTACCTGTTCCAGGGATTGTAAAAGGAGATCCCAAAGTGCCAGAAGACAAAATTTTACCTCCCCCTTCTCCAAGACCTCAGAATTCTGTTTTTGACACAGATGAAGAGAAGTCCAAGGTAAACCTTAGAGTCTTCATGCCCCACCCTCTGTTTTGTACTGATGAGAAAAGAGGCTCAGTAATATTTTGGGAGCCTCTGCTGTTTCAGACAGACTATGTCAGAATAATGCTGATCCTTCCTGCAGTGCAACAGCTAGAGAACTCTCTGAGGCTTTGTCAAATGTATTTCCTTAGTAAAACGTGAAACTTTTTTACAGAAAAAACACCAGTTTCCATGAAACCTTCCCAAGGGAGGGCTTCTCCAGGTCTTAGAGAAGTTCTGCAGGGCCAGAGTTCCTGAGCAGCCAGTGTATGCAGGCAGCATTGTAACTGCATTAGGTTATGGGGCAGGAGCTGACCTATTTGCAGGGCTGTAGGGCTGTTCTGCTGCAGGTGTCTGAGGTGTGTGATGTGTGCACAGTGCCCACAGGCTGCTGCTCACTGCTGTCCCTTCTCTGCCCTGCCAGCTCCTGGCCAGGCTCCTGAGGAGCAGCCACCCCGAGGACCTGCAGGCAGCCAACCGCCTGATCCAGAGCGTGGTCAAAGAGGTGGGAACCCCCGGGAGGAGCCAGGGAGGGTGGGAGGGAGCTTGGCCACTCAGTTTTTGACAGGAGACCCTCTGTACTGCAGCCCCAGAGAAAGGGCCATGTTCAGTCTTTCCAAATTATTCTGAGATTACAGCAGGGGATCGTTTTGTTTTATTTCCTAAAATGTGCCATGCCAGGAAGAAGGAATATGTGAATGGGCATACAGCAGGACACTTCCATGCCAGTGTGACCTTGGCAGCAGTACTGCAGTAGGTTTGGAAATTTCCAAAAATAAACTCAGTTCCCAGGTGGAAAAAATTCACTTCTGTACAAAACTGCCTCTTTCCTGCATGCAGTGTGTGTGCACATCTGGCCTGTCTGTTTGCATGTTCCATCTGCAGGAGCATCCCACTTCTCTGCTTACAGAGATTTGGTTTAACAAAGCCCTGTGGTTGTTTTGAGTGTGTCATTCTGTGGGGCAGAAGCCACCAACTCCCAGCTCAGACTTTGAAGTCACACTCATGCCTGTGGTGAGATGTGTTCCATTCCACAGCACACAGCCATGTTCTCACCTGTGCTGCTTTGTTCCTTCTCTACCTGCAATAACATATTAGTTGGTGTGACCCAGGGTGCTTCAGCCAAGTATGTGTACTGGGTGTATCAGCCAAGACATCATCTACCTTTCTTCCATTTTTCATCACAGGAACAAGAAAAGTCAGCTCAGGTGTCCCGAAGAGTGAACACCATCCGTGAGGTCTCTGAGAATGTCAGACGTGTGGATGAGTTACTGGAGAGCTACAGGAGACATGAATTATCCCCAGATGACCAGGAGACCCTACAGGCAAATGCTCTTTTTCTTCCATAAATGCTCATTTTCCTCCCTCTTCCAGAGGGAGCATTGCCTGCAGGTGACTGCAGAGGGAGGGGTGAGTGTGCCTGGGTGCTGAGCACTGGAACCTTTCCTCCCCAGGCTCTGTTCCAGCGCTGTGAGAGGCTCAGGCCGCTGCTCTTCCGCCTGGCCAGCGAGGCAGTGGCTGATGAGGAGGCTCTAGGTAAGAGCCAGCTCTGTCCTTGTGGGTCTCTGAGCTGGCACAGGACTGTGCCCTTCCCTGGGAGGGGAGTGCTCGGCTTCTTGGCTCCCTGTGGGCAAAGCTCTCCACTCTCACCATGAAACCATGCCCAGGGGCAGTGGCATTTGGTCTCCTCCTGCTCATCTCTGGGGAAGCTGGTAATTTTCACTTGGAGCCCAGAGTTAAACGGTGAATCCATTTCTTCAGCTGAAGTGGTTTTCTGAGTTATTTTGAGTTTCAATGTTCAGAGAAATGAAGGCTTTTGAGGCCTTTTCTCTCCAGAGATTGAAGTTCTCCCTGTGTATAAATACAGAAAGAGGAATATATTGTGAATTTTTAAGTATAATACCAAGGAAGGTGTCCTGGTTTCAGCTAGGGTAGAGTTAATTTGGTAAGAGCAGAATCTTTGAATTCCACAACTATAATTTCATTCCTGTCCACATGCCTTGAAAATCTGACTGAAGCAATGGTTGCTGAACAGACATCCTAAACAGCAACCCCCAGAGCTCAACTGCACCTCACACCTTCCTGTCATACCCATGGATGCCAAGGCTCTTCAGCTGGGGAGTGCTGGATTATAGACTGAAGTTAAAAGAAAGGGAAAACTTGTGGAGAAAAGAAAGTGCAGAAGAGATGGCAGGAATAAGGAATAGTTTAGGGATGGGATAAGATTTCAAAGGGATCCTAATAAATGAGAGAGAGGCCTGGAATCAGCAGCTGTGTGTGCAGAATGGAGTGAAATGGAGAGGAGCTGAGGGCAGCCTGCTCTGCTGGCCTTCGCTCCCGAGCTGCCTCATGAGCATTTTGGGGAGTGCCATGGAGCTGGCCTGGGGAAACAAGAGCCTTTGTGTCTTCTCTGCTTTCCCAGCTGAGGTCCTGCAGGCCAGTGACGAGCTGTCGCGGGCGCTGGGGCAGTGCAGGCGGGTTGTGGCCGGCCAGGAGAACGGGGATGGAGCTGCCAGCTCTGCCCAGGCACCAGGTGAGAGGCACCCACAGTGCCATGGCACCTCTGCCCCGCGTGCCAGGTGGGAGCGGGCTCTGGGAGGGAAGAGAACAAATGTGGAGAAAGTGCTGTAACACGGGAAAAATGTGATGTAACCAGCATTTTCTCTTGTACATAGTTGACAGAAAGTATTCCCAAAGTTCTTCCCCTTTCAGGCACACCTGCAGCCGTGGATGTGCCGTTCCTCTCTGGAGGTTCCTCACTGACTGTGTCTCATGCTTCCCCAGCCCCACGGCGCATGAAGAGCTACACCCTGATGGACTTCTCCGAGCTGGAGGCCACGGACCAGAGCCCAGAGCCCTCTGCAGACACATCCTCAGCCTCCCGCCACAGCAGCACAGCCTCCACCTGCCTGCTCGAGGAGGAGTTACAGTCCTTAGGTCTGTAGGTGCCCTTCAGTGTCACCCTTGTTACTGGGGTTTGTGGTGTTTATAAAGAGAGGACTTCGACTTCATTGTCAGTCCCAAGAGAAAGTGGAAGTTTTCAGGGGTGCAGTGTCTTTAGTGGTGTTAGTCAGCAAAGGAAGAACCTGTGGAAAGCCCTCTGTTTTCTGTAAATTATCTTTGACATTTTGGTGTCTTTCTTAGGACTCAGCAACTCCCCTGTCACACAGAAATCACTGCTGGATTTTGGCCTAACAGAGGTGAGTGATGCTCAGATCCTTTGCAGTGCATAAGATATAAAGGACAAAAATCAGAGATGATTCCTGGTCTGCCTTTCCTTGGCAGCCTTTTTGATGTACCACTCTGTTCTGAAGGGAAACTGGAATCCTTGTGCTCTCAGTTAATCTCTCAGGTGCAGTTTGCAGCTAAATGACTCCTGTATTTCTACTTTAGGTCGTGGTATTTGATAAACAGAGTTCTTTTCAGAACAACAGGTTTATTTTTGCTGCTATTATATAGCATGAACCTGAAGGGCCTTATTTTCCAGCCTGCTGTACACAATGGATTTAGGGAAGGTCTAAGTGCTGCTCAGACCCTGGGACCACAGGAGAGCAGGGGAGATAGCTGTGCAGGGAAGAGTAAATTCCAGAGCCTGGATGAACAGCTCTCTCCACTACCCAGGACCAAGACATTCTCTTTGTAAGTAAACTCTTCATAATAGAGTCAGATTTTGGGGCTGAGGAATTCTTTTCCAGCAGGGAGTTTTAGGAAAATCTTCCAGCTACTCCTGGTTAGCGATGGCAAGTGATCCATGCACACGTTGGCTCTTTCCTGCAGCTGTTAATTGCAGTTTGCACCAGGACCTTCCAAGGGTCAGAAATTTGGGGAGACAAATCCCATTGGTTGATAACAAGCTGATGTTGAGCTAGAAGAGCAAAAACCTTACAGTCAGGCCTTTTTATAATAACCTGTCACTCAAAAAGTACTTTCCTCAGCTTTCTCCAGACTGTGATAAGGTAATTTGCAGGTATTCAGTGGAAGCTTGGAACAGTTCACAAATCAAATTAATCTCCCCAGATTTTCAGAGCAGGAGACTACTACAATATGCTTATACAGTCTGCCATAATACAAGAATTTTTACTCAAGATTTCCAGCTTCCTGTGATGTCTTTGAGCTGGAATTTACTTTAATCTGCCTGACTAGGGCTCCAGAGAAGCTGTGCACAGGGACAGCAGACATCCAAAGCCCTAAACCTAAGTTTTACCATAGTAACAGAACCAAAATCTGCCTTAATGAATTTTGAAACAGCAAGATCTTCCATACATGATAGAGTTTTTGAATTCCTCAAGGACTCAGAGTGTAAGTCTGTAGTTTCTTTATACCTAAAGGGGATGAGGGATTTGGAATACAGAAAGATAACAGAAGACAGTATATTCCCTGTAGTATCTCAACTTAATACAAGCTTTTTTTCTTTCCAGGGATTTATCACCAGTGAAATTGCCCTCTCCAGATCTTCCAAATAACTCAGTGGCAGATTCTCCACTCCTCAGTCCAAGCTGTGAGCTGAAGCCTGCTGCCTTTTTGCAGCCAGCTTCCCAAGATGCTTCTCTAGAAAACCTTTTTGTGCCTTTAATTTCAGTTACACCAAGTAAGTGCAATTCTGTGCCCCAGCTCTGCCTACTAGAGGCTTACTGGAGCTCTTCCATGAGCTTTGCAGGACAGGAAGCCAAAGTAGTTTCATGCTGTGTGAGTGGGTTGGAGACAAGACTGTTCTGTGATGGGTTTAATGTACCTGCGAATGTCAGTAGGTGCTAGGGATCATAGCATGGCAATGTCCTTGTCCTCCCTGCTCATTACTCAGGGGTTTCCTGCCCTGGCTGATCTTTGTAATGTGCTTCTAAACTCTGTCCTTCACACCTTTAGTCAAGCTTCAAACAGTTTTACTAAAAGTCCTAAAAGACACTTTTGAGTGGGAGTTGCCTCACTTCCTACAGCAGAGCTCTTTATTCCACCTCTGCTTTTCGGTTTCACACTGTATGGCCCAGATCTGCTGCTCCTCCCCAGGGCATTTCCTGGGTAGGTGTCACCCTGGGGTCTCAGCCACAGAGCCTTGGCTCTCACTGCTGCTGGAAGAGGTGCACAGACACTCTGACCTGCCTTCAGTCTCAGTGAATGTCTTAGCAGATTTTGGAAGGCCTGGATGGTGATAGTTGTGAATTTGCCAGGCCTGGATGGTAAGGAGCCAAATCTTGTGTGAGCTAAGAAAAGCACTTTGCTTTTCCCACCATGTCTCTGTTGGATCCACTCCTGACTTCTCTCAAGGACTGGTGAAACCTGAGCTGCTAAATCCCAAATGCAGACATTCAGATTCCTGTCTCTGCCTTGGAGGCAGATGTAAATCAGGGGCTGTGTGCCACTCGGTCTGTGAGTTTGCCAAAGGAAGTAGAAGTTTGTCTGCATTTTCCTTTTTGCTATTCCTTATCCCATCTTTCCTGTTCGCCCTTGTGGGAGAGGCATCCAGGCTTTGACTGTGATTCTCTATTTGTCTCTGGCAGGCACTGTCTGTCCACTCACTGTGTATGACAGGAATGGTTTCAAGGCCATGCTCCACTTCTCCAGAGACCCGGCTCCCGGCCGACCAGACGTGCTGGTGATGGTTCTGTCCATGCTGAGCACCTCAGCACACCCCATTAGGGACATTGTGTTCCAGGCTGCAGTCCCAAAGGTGAGAAGCCTGTGATAAAGTAGCAGAGATGCTCAGAAATGTCCTGAGGAGAAGGCTCACCATTTCTTATTGTGTATTTGCCTTGCCCATGGGAAGTTGTGTGGCTCCCTGTCTCTGCACAGAGAGCCTGCTGTACAGTGCCTGTTTCACAGTGTGTATCCATGGCCTTGCTCCCTGAGCACGTGTAGCACAGAACTGGCTGTTTAGGAACACCTGTCTTTAGTTGCAGGCTGTGCTTTTCACTGAATGACAGAGTCTGGCTGATGTATCTTTAACCAGCTCCATGGCTCAGTGATGCTCACAGCACTTTCCCAGCATGGACTAAAAAGGGTTTCTTTTGTTTTCTCTTTCAGACCATGCAGATAAAGTTACAACCAGCCTCTGGTTCTGAGCTGCCAGCCTTCAACCCTCTCGTCCCGCCCGCAGTGGTGTCCCAGGTGCTGCTGCTGGCCAACCCACACAAGGTGCTGCTGCTGGGCACTGGGAATCCCACTGGCTGTTAGTGGGAAAGATGGGGAGATTCTTAATAATGGGGATGTGCAGTGGGGAGACAGGGCAGTCTGCACTGTGCTGGGAAGATGTTTTTTCTGCTCAAAGAGCTTTCCAGAGCTACAGTCTCAAGGACTGCGTGGGCAGCTGCTGCAGGGGCCTGCACAGTTCTGGATTATCTGCACACAGAGACAGCTCCAGGCACTCACTGTGCAGGTGTTGGCAGCTGATGGGACACAGGGGCACCCAAGGCACAAGTGGGTGGCAGATGTGTTACATTGGGGGATAATTGTGAGACACAAACTCTGTCTCTGAGTAGGCTGGCCAGGCCTGGATTGCCAGCCCAGCCATGGGTGGTGTGCACAGGTCTCCCAGCCCAGGAGTTTACTCATGGTGTGCCTCTTCCTTTCTCTCCCAGAATCCCATCCGACTGAGGTACAAACTGATGTTCACGCAGGGCGTGCAGCCCTTCAGTGAGGTGGGAGAGGTGACTGGCTTTCCAGAAGCAGAGCTCTGGGGCAGGAGCTGAAGTCCAGCTGGCTTGGACACTTCCGTGTTGCCTTAGCCACAGATGGGGAGGGACTGGGGACCAGCAGTGCTGGCCAGCACTTCATAACGGCACCTTTTCTGGGGATCTGCCACCTCCTTCCTCCTCTGTGCCCAGCGGGAGGAGTGTGGAGTGGCTGCTTCTGCCACAGCCTCTCCCTGCAGCCGAGCCTGCTTTGCAGGACCCTGCTGGGGAGCGCCGCAGCCTCCCTGCTTCTGCCACGCACACCTTTCCTGCTGCTCGCTGGGCCGTTCCCCCTTTACTTTTTGAATTAAAATAAAAGGCGAATGTACTGCAGAGCTGATCCCTTGTGCCGGCCTGTTCCAGGGACACAGGGACACGCCCGGCCCCGTTTCCCCGGAGACTGTGCCAGGTGCAGCGGAGCGGTGGGCGGCGGTACCGGGGCGGTGGGAGGGAGCAGGGCCGTGCCCAGAGTGGACACAGGGCCGGTGGGAGAGAGCGGAGCCGTGACGGGCCGGGCAGAGCCGTGCCCAGGGTGGACACAGGGCCGGGGGTCGCGGCTCGGCCCCGCTGCAGGCCCAGGCACCGCCAGGACCGCGGGCAGCAACCGGGCTGGGCACAGGCCCCACGGGACTCGGCTTTCGGCCGGGGACCGCCCCGGGACCGCCCCGGGACCGCCCCGGCACCGCCCC
>VZTB01000684.1:32761-63247 GCA_013397245.1 Thryothorus ludovicianus
GTGCCCCCGCTGTGCCCCCGCTGTCCCCCCGCTGTCCCCCCGCTATCCCCCCGCAGCCATGGACTTTTCCCGGTTCCTGTCGGACGAGTTCGAGGTGAAGGGCTGGGTGAACGCGGCGTTCCGCGCCGTGCAGCAGGAGGCCCCGGGCAAGGTGGACGCGCACGCCGCCACGCTGGTGATGAAGCTGCAGCTCTTCATCCAGGAGGTGAACAACGCCGTGGAAGGTGCGGGCTCTGCCGCCTCGGGCCGGGCTTTGCGGGCCCCGTTCAGCTCTGCCGTGAGTCCCCGCATCTCCCTGCGGTGCGACGGGCACACCTGTGCAGGCCACCCAAGGCCACGCTGGTCATCCCGGCCTGGCCAGCCTCGGACAGAGCGATCCCCGCACCCATCTCGGGTCTCATTCACCAACACATCTGCGTCAAATGCTGGGAATGCTCCTGCCAGCGCTGCATTAGGCAGGATAACAATAAAAAGCATAACAGGGTCGATTTCTCCTCCGCAGGGGTTGCTCAGCCCTGGCACAGGCTGCCCAGGGCAGTGTTGGAGTCCCTGGAAGGATTAAAATGCCGTGGGGATGCAGCACTTGGGGACATGAGTTAGTGGTGGCCTTGGCAGTGCTGGGGAAGCAGGACTGGACTGTTGGGACCAGTTGGGCTTGATGGTCTCAGAGGGCTTTGTTAAACCTAAATGATTCCATAATAAAACAGATAAGTTTAAAGATACATCTGAAGATTTGTTGTTTGGTGTTTGGCTTTGTTGTCTAGTGTTGTTTTTTTTCAAGTACTAAAGGTTAGGTAAGATTATTGAGAGACCACCTGTTCCTGTTCTCTCAGCCCCCTCACTGACTGCCTCGTGTTCCTGCAGAAACAAGCCACCAGGCTCTCCAGAACATGCCCAGAGTCCTCCGGGAAGTGGAAGTCTTGAAACAGGAGGCAACATTCCTGAAGGAGCAGATGATCCTTGTTAAAGAAGATATAAAGAAGTTTGAGGAAGACACAGCTCAGTCCATGCAGGTCAGTTCTTGGTGTTTATCTGCAGCTTGTGAAATCCTAAAGGTTCCAGAGTTATTCATATGAAATAATCTTGTGAACTTAAGATAGACAAAACCACTTCTTTTGACATTAATAGTGGAAAGGTGGATGTGACATGGACCTGTGCAGTCTGCATGTCCTGAGGAGCAGCTGCTCAGGTGTCTGTCAGAGCTGCTGGTACCTGCCTGGGGACACTGATTTCTGCCTGGGTTGCAGAGCATATTTAGGCAAAGTGGATACTAAAAGAACCAGAATTCAAAGTAACCTAAGCTAACCTTCTGTAGTTTGACATTGAAAGATGATTTTACATCTCTAGCTCCTTCAAATAATTCCATCTTCTTGTACTAACATAATCTTTTCACACCTTTTGTTTTTAAGATTCAAGGAGACAGTTGTCTATGACAGTGATCTTTTGTTTCAGTGAGGAACATAATGGTTTTTTTTCCTTCAGGTCCTGGTAGAGATTGACCGAGTGAAGTCCAGGATGCAGCTGGCGGCCGAGTCCCTTCAGGAAGCAGACAAATGGAGCACACTAAGTGCAGATATTGAAGAGACTCTTAAAACACAGGTAAATACTGAATTATTTGGTCTTTGTGCCCCCAGCATTTCAGGGAACTGTGTTTAAAAGTTGGATTTTGAAGTGACTGTGAAACACGTCCCTGTCTGAGGTGCTGATGCTGTCTGAGGCTGCCCTTGGTAATGAGCTGCCTCTCCCTGCTGCAGGACGTGTCCCTGATCTCAGCCAAGCTGACGAGCATGCAGAGCAGCCTGGCCATGCTGGTGGACACCCCGGATTACTCCGAGAAGTGTGTGCACCTGGAGGCACTGAAGAACCGCCTGGAGGCCATGGCCAGCCCTCAGATCGTTGCTGCTTTTAACTCCCAGTCTGTGGGTCAGTAGCTCCTGGTGTCACTCACTGTCAGCACAGAGTTTATTGCCTTTAAAGCAGTGTTTGGGTGGACAGTTGGTGTCCTGAAGGCTCCTGCCACTGGGTCCTGTGCTTCTCCTGGTGGAGCAGATGCCCTGCAATGTGTTGGGCTCTGCAGCTGCCTGCAGGCCAGTGCTGCTTTGATTTTCCCACAGGGTTACCTGTGGCCACTGCAGGGAAGAAGATTTCAGGATTTTATGGGCCATGTGGATGTGTGACATGGAGGTGCTGCTCAGATAAGCAGAAGGGCCCTGGTTTTCTGTTATCGTGGTGTTGTTGGTGTAATCAGGAAGAAATTTTGTTTGGAAGTGTTCTGACTTCCTACTATTTTGTACAAGCAGCTTTATAAATTCTCCTTAGAAAATTGATCTTTTTGGACAGTTCATTGTGATGTTCCTTCCCTGTGCTGCTGTCAGTGCTTCTGAAAAGTAGTTCTGGTTGTTGACACTCATCTTTGTGCCCCTGGAGGGATCTGGGGCTATGGGGTACAAACCAGACTTTTGGGGAACCTGTGCTCCTAAGCTCTGTGCAGGAGCAGCCGTGCCATGAGTCAGTTTGAGGCACAGGGATCATTTTGAGGACAGGTGAAAGCAAAGCTGAGGCCTTTGTCAGGTATGCTTTAGGTTTGTAAGTGCTGGCTTGTTTCTAGGAACTAATTATTTCCTTCTAGGAAATGCTCTGGCTTTATCTGGTTTTAATAAATCTGTAATAGTGGATGTGTTAGTACTATGTGCTGGTTAGGAAGTTAAATTCATGCCTTGTGACTGCTGCCTGATCTTGTTTGGGGGTGGGTTTCAGGCAGTTCTGCTCCTGTTTGAGAAGATAAGCAAAGGAGAGGTGAAGGTTGTCTCTTTCTGTGTAGACCACTGTGCCTGCTCCTTTTAAAGGGGATTTCTTGCTCAGACAGATGCCTCACCCTCAGCTTTGAGGCTGATCCTGATGCCTGTTTTTTGTTTTGTTTAGATCAGGCGAAAATGTTTGTTAAAGTCTTCACTGAAATTGATCGGATGCCGCAGCTTCTTGCTTACTATTACAAGTGTCACAAGGTAAGTTACCGAGTGTTCTGGTGAGGTTTTAACATTGAGCAATGAATTCCTGCTGGGCTCTGACTGCAGAGGGAGCTGCTGCCCCACGGATCTCAGCTGTGCTCTCATGGGGGATGGCTCCCGTTGCTCTCTGTATTTCCTTCTTCCACTTCTCTTGCTGGCTCTGGCCAGCTTTGGTTACTCCCCGTGTGCAGGAGTAATTCTCCGTTGGGGTCCTTGTGTCCCTTCCTGCAGCAGACACAGGATATTTGTGTTCTGCTTCATTTCTGTGTGCCCCATGCTTTTGCTTTGCTTTCTGTGGATGTGGCTATGTCAGCAGCAACTCTATTACTGCAACTTGCCTGCTGCTGACTTCTGTAAACTCTTTTCAGGTAAGATTAAAAGTTGGAATTCCAGACAGTTCTGTAGCCACAACCTGAGCTTCAAATTTCTCACATGACTGTGACTTTTGAGGATTAAGTTCAAGGCTGGGGCTTGCCAAGTATTTCAACTATTATGTGGAGGTATCAGTTGCAATCTCATTTTATGAGTAAAATACCAATGTTAATTAAATCTTTGAATCACTAAGAAGCCTCAAGCTTCACGCTGAAAGTTTTTTCCCTCTGTGGTGCTGAATTGTGTGTAATGCTGAAACACAGAAAGGGGAGCAAGGGTGAGCCTCGTGTTTTGGCAGAAGAGCTGTGCATGGGGAGTGCTGGCTTTGGCATAACCAAAGCAAGACCTGTGGCCTGTCAGTTTTCCTCAGGTGGTTCTGTTCCCCTTCAGGTGCAGCTGGTGGCCGTGTGGCAGGAGCTTTGCCAGAGTGACCTGAGCTTGACCCGCCAGCTGACCGAGCTGTACGACACCCTGCTGGGGACCTGGCACAGCCAGCTGCAGTGGGCAGCACAGGTGCAGTGACAGTCCCTGCTGCTGCAGGGCCGGGGGGGACACTGCTGGGCACCCTCTGAATTCCCGCAAAGCTCTGAAGAGCTCGTGGCTGCTCGCCCTGGGTCACACTCTGGGCCTGACTGGTGCAGTTTGGGATTTGCAGCCCACTTACTGTTCGTGGTCCAGGCTTGCAGACAGGGTTTGAGCTCTGGTGTTGTTTCACCAGCAGCAAGGTTGCTGTGTTATTGACATTAATGCTGCTCTATCACCTTCATCTATATCTTAAGTTAGAACTAATTTGTTGGTGTTGTAAATGTGTTCTGGTGCAAGACATTTGAAATGCCTGAATGGCTTTATCACTTGGCCTGGAGGAAGCCCTCCAGGTCACCCTGGGGTGATGCATGTTGCTCTGTGTAAGATATCTGAGGGCTTCTGCTGTCACCCCTTGGAGTCTGTGTGCTTGTTTTCCCTGCCAAGGATAATGTAGGATCAAAAAAAGTTTTTGTCCTTTGGTGAAATGAAGAAGTAAGTTCATATTGTTGAAGAGTTTTTCATCCATGAAGGGTAAGAGATTCTTATCTTCATGTCACAAAGCCAGTGTCAGTGCAGGCCTGTGCTGCAGAGGAGCTCAGTGTTTCCTTGAAATGTATTTTTTCTGCCTAATGATTCGATGTGACTTGCAGGTCAGATGTCAGGTTACATTTTAGCAGATATTTTTTGAACTAGGGATTGTGAGAAATGGCACGTGGGGCACAGCTCCTGTCACTCAGTCTCCTGTGTTGCTTCTGCTTTCTGAAAAACTCTTGGACCTTTTTGATAGTAAACCCAGCTTTCAAGGCAAATGAGCAGAATAGCTGATGAAAAAGTCACAATGAAGGCTGTAGAGAGTTTTGTGCTGGTGGAGTGGCTGACTCTCAGCTGATTACAGGCTTTCTAGCCTTTCCACTGCTGACTTCTGCCTATCTGACCACTAGAGTTGTGATACAGTGCTATTTCTTCATATTTTACTGATTCATGGTGTTTCCCAACACACCTGTGTAAACTGAGTGCTCTGTTTCAAATGCCCTCTTCTGCCAGGTGTTTTTTGAATCACTGTACTGCCTGTGTTCTTCTGAGTTCAGTTTTTGACCGGTGTGTATCTCCTGGTTTCTTGGTGGCTGTACTCAAAGCACAGCAGTAAACATGTACTGCCCTAGCCTTGCAGTCAGGCTGTCCTGTGTGCTAGGCCAGCCCTAGCTGACCACTTGTGGGTTTTCCACCCCTGGTGAAGTGTTCCAGGTTTGGAAGCACTCTCTGCTGCTGTGTGTTCCTCTCAGCTCTCGTGCTTTTGCCAGTAGCTGTTCTGCTGCCACAGGTTTTCAAGAACCCTCACGAGATCGTGACGGTGCTGTTGATCCAGACCCTGGGAGCTCTGGTGCCTTCCATCCCCGTGTGCCTCAGCTCTGCCATGGAGAGGACGGGCCAGGACACCAAGCTGAGCCAGCTGCTGGAGCTCCACCACGCCACCGTGCACTTCGCCAAGGGGCTGGAGGCAGCCATGCTGCCAAACCTGAGTGAGGCTCTGCCACTGATGGGCTGTCCCCTTTGTAATGTCCCATCGTGGGATTTTGTTCAGTTTTTGGTGGAGGGGGGATTATCTCTTCTAAGCAATGCCCAGTTCCACAGAGCTTGCACCTTTGTGTTAGTGTGTGTGTATCTCACACTGCAGCTGTTGACACAACACTGAGTTTCCTGAAGCAGCCCTGTCCTGAGCATGCTGGCTCTGTAGGGTAAATAGCATTTAGCACTTCTCCTTTTACGAGCTTTACTGTTTCTTCTGTCTCCCAGACAAGGAAATGTCTCCAGGGAGGCAGCGAGACCCATTGTGAGAGATCACAAAGCAGAAAAGTTGAGGAGTTTCCTGGAACTGTCACACCTCACTAAACAAGAGAAAACCTGCTTGAAGGCTGCATCCATTGGATGCTTGTATTTGGTTTTGTAGTTTTTCTGTTGCTACTGCCTTAGGGTTTAATCAAGTGACAATGCCCAGTGTTTTCTCTGAACTGTTGGTAGTTTTTTCCCAGCAGCATCCTTCAGTGTTTATTTCCAAATCTGCCGTGCTTTCCCCTCCCTGGGACATTTGTCATTTTGGTCATGATTGCTGAGTAAATCCCACAAACCACACAGCAGTGAGGTGCTGTGTTTGCACAGGTTTACACCTGGCTGGGGCTGTTGGCTATTTATAGACCCTTATGAATTTCGTGGGGCTGCTTCAAAGGCTGGCTATGGGAAAATCCAAAATTAAAGCTAATGGAGCATTCCTGATGCTCTGCTTCCTGTGTTTGGTTCCTCATAACATTGTCTTGAGCTGTTTAAACCCAGATTCTTTCTTGATCCTGTAAATTATGATTGCTGGGCAATGTCAGGGAGTGTGACTGTGTCTGTTGCCTGTGTGGTTGCATACATGTCAGTCATTTTCTAGCTTAATTTGTGGCCCATTATGGAAATTATTGAAAAGGACTTGGAACAATAATGCCAGATTCTAGAAGGTGTTGGAATAGGAAGACCACTGTTGAACTGTTATCTGAGTGTGTTAAAAAAACCCAAAGCCTTTATTACCTTCTCTTTTAGTGTGGGGTAAGATGTTTGAGAAAAGAAATACCTCAAGAATGGAAAGGCCAGGTGACTCAGCTGAGGAGAGTCAAACCAGTTCCTGCCTGTGTATGTGAGGGGAGGGCTCAGCTGTGATTCACGGGATAATTCAGTTTGGAAGGGGCCTTGGAAGATGATCTGGTCCAGTCTCCTGCTCCAAGCAGGATCTGCTGTGAGGTCAGACCACGGTGCTGGGATTCTGCCCAGTCTGATCTCAAAAATGTCCAAGCACAGAGACAGTGCTGGCTTTGGACAGACTGCTCCATTGCTTTCCTGCTCTCAGGCTGTGAAAGTCTTTTCTGATATCCAGCACACAAAGTAATTTTGGTTTGCTGCAGGTTTGAGTTTGGCAGAGCTTTGTGAGAGCAGCTGGTGTCCAGTCCTGATCTGAGCAATAATCATTCAGCCCTGCTTTGTGTTTGGGTTGGCAGCTCCCTGCTCAGGAATGGCCCTGGGAGGCTGAGATTGTGCTTCACATTCATCTCTGGTTGATGAACACTGGCACAGCAGTGCTGAGTGAATTGAATTAGTGTAAATTATTTTAAGTGTGAGCTAGGCTGTCTGATAAATGAGGACTGCCCCTGTTTGACGCTGTGGGAGTAAAGTGTCTCGCTTCTCAGATGGTTTCAATTCTTCTGCTGTAGGTTGGAATGTTTAATAGATTTTTGTCACCCTGGCTGTTTTGGGTCAGTGAGTGTTAATTTTCTTGAGGCACTTGTTGAGGTAGAACATCTTGGTTTTAGGAAGCAGGTAGAGATAATAATCTTGTTTCTAAAAAAATAAAACCCCAATCTGTGTGGTTGAGATTGAAGCTGTTGGGCAGCATTCCAAGCCTGTGCAGGCAGCATGCACTAGTGGAAGAGCTGCATGTGGCTTGAAATAAAGCTTTTAGTAGCATATTCATCTCTTTGTAGACTAAACATCTGATTCTTTGTAGAGGAGCAGAACCTGGTGAAAGTGATGGAGCTGGTGGAAGTGGTGTATGCTCCATACAAGCCCTATCAACTCGAGTATGGAAACCTGGAAGAAGAGAATCTCCTCATCCAGATCAGTGCAGTGCCCTTGGTAATGTACCAATCTTTGCTCAGCTGTCCTGGCAGAGGCTGAAGCTTCTCCTAAACACAGGGGTCTTTGCCATGGTTTCTTCTCTCTTTGCCCCTGTCCTTTTTGGTTGTATTTCCTTTTCTTTGTGGAAGATTCCTGGCAGAACTGTTTTTCCTTGAGGACCTGGTGGCACAGGGTTTGGGAGCCTGGCTGCTGTTACAGGCCACGGGAGCCCCAGCACAGCTCTGCCTTAGGAGCTCAGCAAGACTGGGGCACCCCCAGAACACTGTGTTACACAAAGTGTGTTTTCTCTCTTGCCTGGGAGAGGAGTCAGGCTCAGCTTTGCTGTTGCTGTCGTTATCCAGGAGCACTGGGAAGTGATTGATTGTGTCCAGGAGCTGAGCCACTCCGTCAGCAAACTCTTCATCCTGGCGGCCGGAGCCATCGACAGCTGCATCCAGCTCACGGATGGCCTGGGGGTGTGTGGGCTGCTGAAGGCCCTGAAGGCCTTGTTCTCAAAGTAAGGTGCCTTTAGCTACTGCTCCATTTATCCTGAGTGAGTAGGGAGTGTGCAGTTTGTGGCCAAGGACTGTGCAGTTCATGGAAAATGGCTGAGAGCAGAAAGTGCCTCTGACTGTACCATGAACCATCAGTATCCCTCTTGCTGCTGCATTCGAGCACAGGCTGTTTTCTAGGGGGAAAATGGAAGATTTTATGGCTGAATCGAAGGCTTGCCAGCTGTTCTCTATTCTGCTTGGGCAGAGTTTTCCTTTTTAATAAATACTTTTGAAGGAGAAAATGTTTCCCAAAACAAAATAAGGAAAATTAGGCTGATGAAAGTAGATCTCAGTGGGGAAATAAGTCTGGAGGTTGAACTTGATCATCTTGGAGGTCTTTTCCAACCTTACTGGTTCACAGTCACTGGGACAGGTGACCTCACATTCAGGATCTGCCTGTAAGTGTGAGACCTCACAGAGTGAAGTTCACTCTTAGCTCTTGCCTTAAAGTATCATTTCCTATTCCTATGCTGATTTACTCCGTGTTCCCTCACGATACTGAGAGAGCTGCTCACCGGGTATGAATCAGATATTGCTGCCCTGTGGGAAGGGGGAAGAGGAAAGCACAGCTCTCTGATCTCACCTTCTTTATAGGCAATTACAGAGCAATGTACCTGCCTCCAGCTTATGGGCATTATTAAAAAGAAAACGGGGGTGTGTAGAAAACAGAATGTTCTTCTTTTTATCCATGTCCTCATCTGGGGAGTAGCTGAGGAAACAAATTCATGAGATTGTTGTCACCGTGTTCCTGGAGTAAGGGCCAAATGATGTTGGAGTAGCAGGAGCCATGTAAAGGTCTCCTGGTCTTTCCTAGGGAATGGTCAGTGTAGTGGTAGCTAAAATGTCTCAATCCTTCCTTCTCACAGGCAGGGAGAGCTCCTGGTAATCCACAGGCAGCAAGCTGAGGGAGAGCCTTTCACACTCCTTGTCTTCTGGTTTAGGCTGGAGTGGGCTGTGGCTGCTCAGTTCTTCACATCCACCTGTTTGCAGTGGAACCAGAGTGTCTCTCCTGTCCTCATTTCAGTATTTCTGGTTCTTGTTTGGCCCTTGCAGAGTTCTGACTGAGCAAATCTCAGGACATTGTGCTGCCCTCCGGCCTGTGCTCTTATGCTGGTGCTTCTCTCTGCTCCCTTTCTCCTGCAGGTACACATCTGACTTCACAAACACACTGCAGTCTATACGAAAGAAATGCAAACTGGATGAGGTCCTGGCAGATTCCCTGTTCCAGGAGGACTGGACTGCATTCCAAAACTCTGTCCGGTAAAGAGCTTGGGGTTTTTTTGTCTGGCTCAGAGCTGATTTTTGTATCAAAGCTGAAAGGGAACTACCTGGGGTCAGTTTACACGAGTTCTCAGTGCAGAACACAGGGCTGAGCTGCTGGGAGCACCAGTGTCACTCGTGGGTTTCAGGTTGCTGCTGGCACGGGGAGGGCTCTGGGCTCCCCACCCTGCCTGGGACAAGGCTGCATCTCATATCACTTGTGATATTAACTGCTCTTAGAATTTTTCCCAGTGACACTGAGCTGGCCTTGCCCACAATGACAAGAGGATGAGGCCATTGGGCAGAAAAATCAGTGTTACCAAATGGATAGCAGAGTTAATCACCAGATTGACTCTTGACTGAGGTGTGGGCTGTGGTTGTGGCATTTCATAATCACTTGATATAGGTCTGAGATGGGTTCTCTGAGGGGAGTCTGGCATTATCTGCCTCAGATCTCACAATGTGTTTTTGTCTTGTTCTTTCCCAGGATAATTTCCATTTGTGGTGAACTCCTGCATCAATGTGGAGACTTTGAGCAGCAGCTGGCCAGCAGGTGAGCACTGGTGACCTTAATTCACAAGCTGTCAACATAAGGAACCAATTTGAAAGGAAGCAAACCCCAAGGTGCTTTGGTTGCATAGATCATGGAGGGAAAGCCCCACTGATTCCCCTTCCCCATGCTTTGACATGTCAGAGATGGGGCAGAGACTGTTCTGCCCAGTCATGTTCCCTGAGACAGTCCCAAGAATCCTTCTCCTTGAATACCTGGCTGCCAGATGGGGGTCAGGAAGGAATTTTCCACCAGATCAAATTGGCAAGATCCTCTCCCTTGTGACACGGGGCGTGAATCACGTGCTGAAATGAGTGTAGGTGTGCCTTGCCTGATGGGTGCCCTGTAACCTGAGCAGGCACAGGCAGCTGGATCTTGCTACTCCTTGTTGTAAGCAGTGCTCTACTCAGCCTGGGGTTCCTGGAAATGCTCTGTGGCTCGAGAAGAGCCCAGCCTGCAGTGAGGCCCCACTGCCCTCGTGTCCCCAGAGCACAAACCCCTCTGTCCTCAGCACTCCTACAGCTGGTGAGCTGCACAGGGGGTGAGAGGACTCAAGTGGGGTCTGTGCCAGTGAATGCTCTCCCTTGAAGTCACTCAAGGGTGGTGCTGGTCCTTGGGCCAGCATGAGGACAGGACTGCCAAGTACAGAGGATTCTGCTGGTGACTTTTGTGTACTTATTTTCAGGATTTTGTCACATGCTGGGAAGTATCTCTCGGACTCTTACAGCCCTTGCAGTTTTTCTGGCTTTCAGGATACCAGTTCTGCAGAAAAGAAGAGCTCCATAAAAAATCCCTGGCAGGAATACAATTATCTCTTGAAGGAGAATCCATCTGAGTATGCCAGCCTTATGGAAACACTTTACACTCTGAAGGTAGCCCTGGTGCTTGGAGAGCCTCTGTTACAGTGTGCTCTTGGGCCCGTGTTGGGGAGATGACACCTGGATTCCCCTCCAGTCTGATGGCTTTTCATGCTGGGCTGCAGCCTTTCCATGGGCTGTGTTCTACAGGGGCAGCTGATGCATGGAGAGATGAAATGTCCAAACCCTGGAAGTCTGGACTCATTCCATCTCTCCCCAGATCCTGGCTCTGTTTGTGAACATGCCCTTATCAGCTTGGATGAGGGAGATTTTATCACAATGAGCATTGGGAAGGTTGTGTTGGAGCCATCTCAAATTCTGGACCCCACACACCACCTTGTGAGGCTTTCTCTGCCACTTAGGCTCTGCTGCCCTGTCCAGTCTGGAACAGAATTCTGCGGGATCATTCATGCATGGATCTGTGAGCAGGGTAGAATGGCTTTAGTTATCTTCTCATGGATCTAAGTTATGTTTGCTATCATTGGTCACATGGAGTAGTGAATTCAATGTTATGAATTTTATTTCCTCAAAATATTTTGATTTCTTTTACACTTGGTTTACCTGCAGCTTTTGTGGTTGCACATTCAGTATCACATGTTTGACTTCAAACCTTGACTGAATTGTCTAGTTCCACAGGTACTCTTCAGGTAGAACTTAGTTCTATGCAGGGTATCAATTGTTCCCTTTGAGTAAAAGGCAGCTTTGCCATCTTCTCTACAAGTTTCTCAGTGTCAGGCATGTGCCAGAGCCTGGGGAGGCTGGAATGTGATGCTGACTCCTTGTCCTGCAGTTCAGGGAGCAGCAGCAATTTTTGTCTTGAATAACTCTTGGTCATTCCAAAGGAAACAGGCTGTGCCATCAGAGAGGAAAGCTCTGCTGCACGGGGGTGGCCTCCTAAAACCTCTGCAAGCACTGTAGCACAGCCCCTGCGTGGCTGGGCTCTGTAGGTGTTTTTCTGTGTGGCAGGAGAAGGGCAGCAGTAACCACAACCTGCTGGCGTCGCCGCGCGCGGCCCTGGGCCGCCTGAACCAGCTGTGCCACCACCTGGCCTTCGACTCGGTGTTCCTGCGCATCAAACAGCAGCTGCTGCTGGTCCCCAGGATGGAGGTGGGCACGGGGCTGAGCTGCACACGCAGGGCTCACCTGGGGGCCCTCGGGGCACCGGTGCTCACCTGTCTCCTGCTCACAGTTATCTCTGTGCCACGTTTCTCCTGCGAGCTGCAGGCAGTGGAACAGTTTCCCTTCCCTCACCCACAGCCTTTGCAGCACAGGTGTTTGAAGGCTCTGGTGTTTGTTTGAGGTGTTGCTTTTCTGACCCGTGTGAGCATGTTTCCCTCAGGGAGCTGGGTAGGAAAAGGATGGGTGTTTTGGGCCTGAGGGATAACGTGGTAAACTGTTTTCTCACCATCTGCTTCCTAGAATCCCTTGGGTAGTCACAGTTCATGTTGGTGGGTCACCCCTTTCTAAAATACTGACAGGCTTCATGCTCTGGGAAGTCATTGATTCATCCTGCATTTTCTGCCTTGCAGGGCTGGAGTTCTGGTGGCATTGGTGAGACCCTGACAGATGACCTGCCAAACTTCAGCCTGACCCCTCTGGAGTACATCAGCAATGTAAGAGAACTCAGCTGTCTTTCTGCTCTAGAAAACAAATTGCTGGGAGCACTCCAGAGAGCAAAGATTTGCTTGGAGTAGCAGTTCTCTGTGCAGGTCTTTCTTGCCACGAGTGTTTCAGTGACTGCTTCTCTGACCTTGTGAAAAACTATTTCTTGTACCAAGTGTAATGATGCACGAGAGCCAATTTGGAGGTGAGTGAGTGGCTGCCAGGCTCAGCTCTCTGCTTTCAGGTGTATTTACTGCAGGTGACTTTTTGTCTAGTAAAGGACTTGCCTCACATTTCTTCAGTGACTCAGCCTTTGGTGCTTTTATTCTAGATTGGGCAATACATTATGTCGCTTCCTCTGCACCTTGAGCCATTTGTCACTCAAGAGGATTCTGCTTTGGAACTGGCATTGCATGCTGGAAAACTGCCATACCCCCCAGAGCAAGGTAGGGTGAGACCAAAGGCTTGGGGAAAAGAAGCTTTCCCATCCTGATGTGACAGGGGTGGGATGTGTTACAGTGACAAAACTGTTGGAGATCCCTTTCCTATCACAGTTTCTTTCAAGAATCTTTTGGTAAAACCCAGGAGGAGCTTCTAAATAACGAGTAAAACTTTTTTTTGGTTTCATTCAAGTTGGAAGCTTTGGCTTGGTCTGTGTGAGTTTGGTGTTCATTAAAACGATGGTTTGGGGTCTGAAGAGCTCTGTTGGGTTTTGGCTCCTGTTCGTGCTCCAGGGAGCTGGCCTTACCTGCTGTGTCACTGCAGGTAACAGCAGTGGGCACCTAATGCCTTCCCTTTATGGTGTTATTATTGCCACAGACAGTGAAGAGAGCATAGAGCTTGGTATTTACAGTCTTCCTGGAACCTTCCAAAACAATGCTCTTTAGTTCAGGCTCTTGCATTGCTATTGTGTCACCTTGAAGCATTTACATGTTGTAATGGCTCGACAGTTTTCAAAACACTGATGAACACAGACTGCCTTTAGGGCTGGAACAAAACTCTTGTGAGTCCTTGTTGCTGCCGTGGCTTGCAAACTGCTCCTGGCAGAGGATCCTGGGGGAGGTGCCAGGCAGTGCCCCCACCAGCCCTTTGGCAGTGACTTCCCTGCAGAGTAATCCAGGGGAGTGTTCTGGAGCTCGTGGCAGTGCTGTGCAGCTCGGGGAGAGCACAGGAGTGCTTTGGTTGCTCCAAAAGCAGCTGATAGACCCTGACGGCCTCGGTGTCCAGTGGAAGGAGCAGCTCAGCTGTCCTTTAGAACCCGTTAGGATGGTGTTGTGCAAGCCCAGCAGGGGCAGGCCAGGTGTGCTGATGGGGCTCTCTGTGCAGGGGAGGAGCTGCCCGAGCTGGACAACGTGGCTGATTACTGGCTGGGCTCTGTGGCCAGGGCCACCATGCAGACCTACTGCGAGGTCATCCTGCAGATCCCCCAGCTCACAGCACACTCCACCAAGCAGCTGGCCACGGACATTGGTGAGTGGGCACGGCTGGGGCACACAGGCTGCTCTGCCTCCTGCAGGGCTCCTGCCTGGGGGTGCACCAGCCACTGCTGGTGCCTGTGGGTGGGAGCTCTCAGTGACAGGACTCCCTCTGTCACCAGGACAAGGGTATGTTTCATTTCACGGTGTCCATTGCCAGTTCAATACAGATTTTTCCTTCATGTTGCAGATTATCTCATAAATGTGATGGATGCCCTGGGCCTGCAGCCATCACGGACGCTGCAGAACATTGTCACTCTGCTGAAGGCCAAGCCAGAGGAGTTCCGCCAGGCTGCCAAGAGCCTGCCCCGCCGGATGGCCACTGCCATTGCAGCCATGAGGGGCCTGGAGGGCTGACTGTGCCCCCCTGCCTCTGCCATTGCAGCCAGGAGGGGCCTGGAGGGCTGACTGTGCCCCCCTGCCTCTGCCATTGCAGCCAGGAGGGGCCTGGAGGGCTGACTGTGCCCCCCTGCCTCTGGCATCACTGCCAGGAGGGGCCTGAGGGTCAGCTGAGCCCTCCTTGCCACTGGCATCATCATCATGAGGGGCCTGAGGGTCAGCTGTGCTCTCCCTGCCACTGGCCCCTGCTCAAGGACTCACCTCCTCAGACTGGTTTTCATTTCTGTAAGGACACTGTAAAGATCTCTGGGGACTATGGGAATTTATTTCAGACTGACTTTTAATAAATGTCTTTGTCTAGGAAAAGCTTGTTCCATTTTTTCATCTTCAGAAATAAGGAAAAGCCAAATTTCCCCAAAACTCTGGATGACCCTGAGTAGGTTGAGGAGTGCTGGAAATGTTCTGCCAGGTGCTGTAGAGTTTGTGGCAGCTTTTCCAGAGAATTTAATCTGCTGTGTCTGAGGTGATGGGGTAGGTGCAGCACAGGGGGGGCTGCCTGTAGCAGTGGCCACTGCTCAGGGCTGTTGTAAATAGAGGGTCAGGAAGGGTCTCTTCAGTTGGCAGTTGAGGCCCTGAGAATAAAACCAGCTTTGTAGGTTGTTCCTGAATTTCACTATTCCACTGAAAACCATGAAGTTTGTAAGGAATTTAAGGGAAGTGGTGCTTTCTTGTAGAATTTATTACCATTTCTTAACACAGATTTTTGTGAAACAGCTGGTCTAGCCTTAGTGTGCTCTCCTGGGATACAATGGGGAATACAGGGAGCTCCCAAACCTGGAATGCCAGCTGAGTCTGGAGCACCTGCTGCTGTTGGAAACCCCTTTGCTCAGCAGGGCTCAGGCTGCTGTGGATCCAGCTGGGCAGAGCTGGAGCCAAGCACTGGAGACACTTCCCACTTTTATGAGATGTCAGACACCTCATGAGCCAGCTGTGACTGGAATGGTGAGCTGTCCCTGTCCCGCAGAGAACACTCTGTTCCCTTCCCTTCCGTAAGGAGGGAAAGCTCCCACCCTTCCCCTGCCTCAGCACCTCTGGGGAGGCTTTTGGGGCTGTTCCTTTGCTGCTGTTGGCCTGGGCTGGCAGCCAGCTGGGGCAGAACCATGAGGACAGGGTGAGCAGCCAGGGTCCTGCTGGTCCCAGAATGTGAGAGGAGATGCCCAGGTTCCTGCTCTCAGCATTGCTCATGTTTTAAGCAATGTGCTCTGTGTGTTCTGGGTTTTTGCTGTTGAATCCTTTGGATGCCTTGGCCAAGGATGCCACTGCAGGCAGTGAGCAAGGATTCAGGTGGGGGGTGTCAGGTTTCCCACTCAGCTGTGATATGGGATCAAGTGCCATCACTTTACAAGGGCACTCCTGTGGGAAAGGAGGCTGTGCTTGTGCGTTTGTGGTGCCCAGAGATGGAAACGTTCCTGTGGGGAGACAGGAAAAGTCAAGGGCAGCTCAGAAGGGCTGGATTCCTGTCTTTACAAATGATGTTTTTGCTGCCTGTCTTGTGCCCTTTTGCCACTCAAGTGGGTTTAGGGGCTCGCTGAGCTCGGGCTCACCTGGGTCAGGTGGTTCTGTACAGAACAGTGTGTTTGGGGGCTGCTGGTCCTTCTGCAATGAGAACCAGCTGAGGGAGAAAGGGCTGGGGCAGAGTGTGGACATGTGGAGGAGGTACTCCCTAATCTGGATTCAGTGAATTTTGAACACAGAATTCCACTGTGTGGGGCAGAATCAGCCATGCTGGTGGCACCTCAGCTGTCAGATCGTCCCCCAGTTCCTCTGTCCTACTGCTGGTGGTCATCAGCAACTGGACCCGGCATTTCCACCACTCCCAAGGGGCTGGAGGAACTCTGGGCATGCTCTGCCAACAGCTCTGCCCCAGAGCAGCACCCTGTGTGCTCGGGGAGCTGCCCATGCAGAGGGATCCTGGAGCCCCCTCTCCACGGCCGCCCTGCATTGGGCGCTGTGCCCAGAACATCATGTGCGAGGTTTAACCACACAATTGTTCTTCCTCTTGAACTTTTGCAAAAGCACTTCAGTAAGGCCAGTCCTGGTGGGTTGTGATGGGCTCCTAGGAAAGCTGCTCAGGGCTGGAACCAGCTGGGGATGGGTGAACTCACTGCCCCACTCAGCTCAGCCCCACAGGGCCCCCAAGGGCCCCAGCTGCCCTCCTGTCAGGGTGAGCACTCTCTGTTCTTACTGCAAGCCACTGCCATCAACCCCTTGCCAGCACTGGACTACCCCACTGCCAGCACGGAAGCTAAAGGCAACTTTTACATAAATTTTTTTTTATTGCAAGAGTGATACTTAAACAGGCTCGTGCTTCCTCCCACCGGAGTCTCTGTGGAGTCGTATCCTTGGCACACAGCCACAGCTGTGCCCGCCTGCACCATGAGTGGTACAAACCTTGGGCAGCCACACAACAGGGCACAACAGGGGCTCCAGCAGTGAAGGGAGAGTTCAGGTTTTGCTGTTTCCATTGTAGTTGTTTGGGAATGGAAATTCGGCAGCCTCAGAGGTCAGAAGTAGCTTTGGTCCCTCCCCAAGGCTCTGCTCCGTGGTGTGGCATGGCTGTGGCACACACTGTGCCACATTTCTGCAGCCAAGAGTGCTGGAGAAGGGGATAGGGTGAGATTGTCTTTATCCCTTCCAACACAAACTCCTTTAGGGTTCTGTGATCTGCCAGGCCAGGCCTTGCATCCCCTGTCAGGACAGGCATCTCCCTGCCACCACCCTGCTCTGCTCACTGGGGATTGCCTCCCACCCGCCTGGTGAGGACAAACAGTGACACAGTTTTACAGCAAACTGATGTACACTAAAGCCAAAGCCTGATTCTGTGAGGTTTATTGCAGAGTTTATTAGGGACAGCTTCCTCCCAGTGATCAGTCATAGCAGAGGACAGCTTGGGCTTTTAATTCCCTCCTGATTTTGACAGACAGATGGCTGCCCAGCAAGTGACACAGCCCAGCAGTGGCTGACCGGACGCTCATGTCACTCGGTGTCGGCGTCGCTGTCGGGGCTGAGGGTGTCCAGGGGCTGCACACGGAGGGAGTCGTAGTTGGGTGGGGGCGTGCCGGGCTCGGGGGGCAGCGCCTCGGCCCCGGGCACAGCTCCTGGGGGCTCGTGCTGGAAGCCCAGGTTGGTGTGAGCCTCCACCAGCTCCGACACCGTCGGGGGCACGTCCGGGTACCGCGCCCGCGCCCGCCTCTGCTTCAGGCCTTTGCACCAGCTGATCACGTTGATGATGGTGATCCACAGCGAGTCGATGATGATCTCCCCGAACTCAATGAGACACAGCACCGAGCCCCCCATCCAGAACCCAAACTGGCCTCCCAGGCTCGACAGCAGCCAAACGATCTGTGGGAGGAGAGTGGAGTCAGCTGGGCAATGGAGCCCCTCAGATGTGCCCCACCCGTCCATCACCTGTGTGCCAGTGCTGATGTGGGTGATGCCCCAGCTCCTGGGACCTGTCTGCTGGGTCCCCTCCTGTGCTGGTGCCCAGGGACAGGAGGGGGAGTGGGGGAAGGAACTGAGGGCCGTGAGCCACCCGGCAGAGGTGGCTTCATCCACTTCATAACTGCAGTCTCGAGGGATGTGGCAGCCTGTCCCCATGCACTGAGCCCTGCCTGTCCCCTCCTGTGCCTGCCCTGCCAGAAGGGCTGGGATGGGCACTCACCGTAGTGGCAGCTGACTCCGAGATGGTGCGGTAGTTGTACTCCTGGAAGTAAATGTTCAGCTTGATGATCCCATTCCTGTAAAGAACAAAACCCACCTCAGTGAGGAGCTGGCTGTTGATGTCCTGCAGCTCTGCCCCAGACTGACCATGGGATGGAGAGACACCAAGACATGAGTACAAAGTGACAAACGTTATGACATTGGAACTGTCCTTAATGCTGATTTTACTTAACTGCATGTTTGGGTTTGACTGACCCAGTCTGCAGCTCTGCAAAGCAGAGGACATGCACGAGGTGCCTTTTGGATGTGCTTTCTGTGTGTCCCAGGTGGACACGCTGCCATCCTGCTCCTCCCTGTGCATTCGCAGCCGCGTGTGCTGGCCCAGGGCCAAGGCTCGTGTCAGGCTGATGTTAACAGGCTCAGCAGAGAAGATAAAGTGCTTGTTCCTTTCACTCACCTGTCCAGAGTCACATTTGTTGACATATCCCTTTCATAAGAGAGAATATGGAAAATCCAGTCCTAGGAAAACAAGATGTGTTCAGAAGGAGCAGAGTTCCTGAAGAGCACGAGCCCCGCGGGTGCTGTGCCCCATCCCAGGCAGCCCTGGCCCCGTGTGCAGGTGCAGGGGGACACTGGGGACCTCAGCAGGGCAGCTCTGCCTCAGCAGGGCACTGGGGGCTCCTTCTCTGGCCCGTGGGAAGCCCCTCTGTCCTGTGTGGGCACGGGGTGTGGGAGTTGGACTCAGCCTTGAGCTGACACCAACACTCGGACAGAACCCCAGGAGGGAGCAGCCATGGTGGGGGTCTCCCCTCCTGCCCCCTGCCATGGTGCTGCTGCTGGTTTGTGTGTGGAAACTATGGACTGCAGCAGAGGTGCTTTGACCTGGACACCAGCTCTGACAAGAGTGAGTGTCCACGTGCCCGGGAACAGGAACCACCAATGTCTGGTACAAGGGACCAGGGTTACCTCCGAGGCTTCCGAAGGCCAGTCCGCCATGGAGATGGTCATTTTGTACTGCGTGTCACTGGAGCAAAGAGGGAGAGCATTAGCAGGGGGATTTCCCCTCCTCTGAAGTCTCTGGAACTTCAGCTCTCACAGAGCAAACCAGCCCTGCAGGGTTTGCTGCCCTTGTAGGAAAGTCAGGACTGATGGGAGTCAGACTGAAGGATCCTTCTCCCTCCAGCCAGAGCAGGCTCAGGTACTCAGGTACTCAGGTACTCAGGTACTCACTTGCATGTTTCTTTACAGGAATCAATGCAGATCTGACGCTGTTTTATGCTGGATCTCAGTGAGGAATAGCAATATGCTGTTTGGTGAAAACAAAGTTAAAGTATCTGTTTAGATTAGGACCCACTTACTGAGTTATATCAGTTTCATTTATCAAAATAAATATTAGGTATGACCCTTCTGCACAGATTTGCAATCTTTCCTTTCACTTTCCTTTCCTTGAGAAACTTAGGCAAAACACTCAGACAATTTAATAACAAATTAAAAATAAACTGTAACTTTCTGAACACAGTTTTTAGAGAGCCAGCTTGGCCAGGGTTGGTATTTTTAGCACAGAGTTGTGCTGCCCCAGGTCAGCACTGGATCCTCCATTGCCCCTGCGAGGGGACCCAAAATTTTTGGGTGCAAAGGTATGAAGTGATACCCTGTGTTCCAAGGGCTCCCTCCCTCAGCCCACAGCCAAGACCAAACCTGGCCCCTTCCCCCAGCACTGGCCCAGGTGGCCACGTCCCACAGGGAGCAGCGGTGCAGGAGCTGCAGGGACAGCAGCAGACCCCAATCCCAGCCCCAGAAACCACAACCAGCTCTTACCCCAGCCTGGGTTGTCCTCGTTGTTGCAGTACTTCACCCCTTCGGGTAAAGGGAACATGTAGTGCCCACACCCACAGATCTCCACCATGTGGTTTTGGAAACAGGAGCGCAGGCAAGCCTGGGGAGGGAAGGGGGAGCTCGGACCTGGGCTGGGCCCTCGGGCAGCTCCAGGGTGCTGGCATGGCTCTGAGAGCCCCTCTGCCCCCAGAACCCCCCTCTGTGGCTCTGAACAGCTGAGAGGATGGAGGTGCAGATTTGCTGGGGCTGCCAGAGCCTGTCCCTGCCCAAAGCCTCTTCCAGCCTCGCTGGGCACTGGAGTTTTTAATGCCACTCATGGGGGCTGCCTGTGGGCAAATGGAGGGAGCTCAGTGTCCCATGCACACAAGGAACTGCTCATTCTCTCAATTACTTTAGGGCTTCCTAGAAGTAGTAGTATTCAAGCTTCCAAAAGGGAACACAATTCTCCTCTTCCACCACAGACTTGGCTGTGATCTCCAGGCTTTACACAACACTGCCAAAGGGCTGGTTCTACACTTAAGGCCAGGAATTTACAAATCCTTCAACATAAAGGGCAGACGTGAATAATTTTCTCTGTGTAGGTGCTGCTCTTTGGGGAGGATCGTGGCTGCAGCTCCAGCTGCAGCACTGCTATTAGCTTGGCGAGGTGTGAAGTTCATCTCCTGAGATTGGAGTGGGATCCTGCACGAGGCAGGACAAAGCAATAGCAAAGTCTGTGAGAAGATAATTAAATTTAGCAGTTGTGGGTAGGACAAGCAGAGAGTTTGTGACAGGAGAGGTCCAGAGAGTGCAGAGCAGCCAGGGAGTGATGGAAGAGCCTGGCTTTGCTGAGAGGGCTCTGGAGTGGCGTTACGTGGGCACAGAACTCCATCAGTGTTTGCACTTGCAGGGAATAATGCAATCCTCCCGAGTGTTTGCCTAAACCTTATACAAGCATCTTCAAAAGCTGGGTAAAGTGGTCCGGTTGTTATTAGATTATATAAAGGTAGAAATATAAAACCACTGCCAGCCCAAAGCCCTCCTGATCTCCGGGTGCACCTGTGGATCACCCCAAATGGTTTGGGTGTTTCCCTTATTATTGCATTGCACCCTCAAGAGCTGCTTCTCTCTCCACTACAGCCTGTTACAAATTAACCTGTGCTTAGTGCTTGCACTCTAATTTTCTACAGATTCAAGGTTTACAGACACTCAACTTTCCCATCCAATTTTCAGAGTGATGAAGAAGCAAAGGGCTGTTCTGCTTCCTGTGCAAACCAGCTGCATTTTCAGGGTGAAAAATGACTTGACTCCCCCAAAGAGAAAAAAGTTAAAGATTGCAGGAGTGTTCAGAGGGAGAATCTTTCTTTTGTATTCCTCTCCTTTCAGGGGTAAATATCACTTGTGCACACAAAACATGAGCTCCTGAGAAGTGTCACTTTGACACTTGATCTCAGCAGAAGTTTCCCAGAGCCTCAGTGACTGTTCCTACAGAACCATGTGGGGCTTAGATCAGATATTAGGGAAAAATTTTTCATGGAAAGGGTTGTAAAGGATTTGAACAGGCTGCCCAGGGCAGTGGTGAAGTCAGTACCCCTAGAAGTGTTCAAAAACCATGTGATGTGGCACTTGAGGTTATGGTCTATCAGTGGTGACGCTGTGCTGATACTTGAAAGATTTTATGATTTTATTTTATAATTCCCCAGTTCCCTGCATGACAGGCAAAGATTTAACTGCTCTGATGATTTTTCCTGAAGAGAGTTGTTTGATGTAGAGGGTGTTTTACCTGTATGGAGTAGGAGGTGTTGTACTGGCTGTAGAGGTTTCTGACGGGGACATCGGAGCCGTTCATGGTGCAGTCGCTGTAGGGATAACCCATCCTCTCCAGCTCATCCTGGAGAGAAACCCAAACACCAGGCTGTGGTTGTCCCTTCCCCACAGGTCCCTGTGCCCATATTCCAGGGCTCTGTAACTCCAGAGCTCCCCACTGGCTTTGCTAAAGATGAAGGAGTCAGTGGTGGCAGAGCCGAGGAGGCTGCAGCCCCTTCCCTGGGGGATCCAGGCAGGTGAGGGTGTTCAGGGGCTGGCAAATCACCTTCTGACATGCTGGAGAAAGAGGCAACCACGGCCTAAGCCCAGTATTCCAGCCTGAGTAAAGCACTTTGCCAGGACAGTTACATAAAATCCTCCATAAAGCTCCAGCCCCTGACAGGTGTGTACCTTGTCTCCTTTGGTTTGAGCCAGTTCAGCCAAGACTTAAAGCAAACTTGGTCTTGGTCCCATCAGATAACATTATTCTCAGACAATCTGCTCCCCAGGAATGCCACACATACCACCAGCACTCCAATGGAGGTTTCTGTCCCAGCCATGGCGTAGATGCCCTGATCCTTGAGGAAGGGGAAGCTCTTCTGTTGATGCAGCATCAGCCTGGCCCCAGCAGCAGAGGACAGGTAGGGAATGTAGTCCTGCTGGCTGATATCCAGAATCAACTTCAGCCCTGGGACACCAGACAAAACACTCACAACAGGAATTGTACTGGAAGGTGAGGCTTGGGGAAAGAAGGGAGTCTGTTTTCTTCTTCCTTTTCCTTAGGAAGAGCCAGGGTCTGGCTGCCATGGCAGTAATGGCAATGCTGAATGGCAGAATGGCAATAGCTGGGAGCAGTCAGGTGTTGCCTCAGACATTTCAAATATCCAGAGGATGCCCTTCTGCTACGTGTCTGTAGCCACTTTTTTCTGTGTGGCTCATTTTCCTTTCGGGGCTCATGCCCTTCTGGAAAGCCTCTGTTCCCTGTTGCAGTGCTCCAGTGACAGAGGAATCACAAATCTGTCCTGAGTGACAGAAATGGGCACCAAGACTCTGAGCCCCCACGTTGCCCCTCCAGCCCCCCTCCAGCACAGAGCTCTCCCTTACCGAACTCAGCCCCGGGGTTGGAGGAATTCAGAGCCTCTTCATCCATGCCCCAGTTAAAGATGTAGCAGTTACCATGGTCTGGGTGGTAGATTTGGGTGAAATTCCTGGAAGAATCACACACATAGAACTGTGACTCCCAAGAGGACTAAAGGGCTGTGGCATAAAGCAGATGCTGGGCCCAGCTCAGCAGCTGTGCTGGGGTTCACCTCCCATTGCCTCATCTGCTGAACACCTGTACAGGGACTACAGCTGACAGCACTTCAATCCATCTGTTTTTGAAATAAGGCAAGGCAAGGTACAGGTGTCTGCTGGGACATGGCCCTAGGGACAGAGGAACATTTGTCACACAGATGAGAGGAACAATTGCTCAGCCTGAGCTCTGCTTACAGGTTTGGGCTGGATTTATAGCTCGTGCTGCCTTTGCTGCAGAAAGGGACAGGGCTCCCCACAGCCTGGGGTGCTGCTGTGTGCTCCCCTTCCTCAGCACTGCAGATGGGAACTTGGGATTCATAAGAAACAAAGTAGTCTAAAATGCATTTCTCAGAGCTTTGTGCAAAAGGGAGGAGGGCTCTAAATGGGGGCCATGCTGCTGACTCAGCACTTGGTTATCACGGGATGCCCTGGGTGCTGCTACTCTTGATATGTCATGAGCAAAACAGCCCATCCAAAGCTCGAACTCAGGCAGCACTGCTCCTAAAGAACACATGTCAGCCAGGACCACATCCAGAAAACCTCTGGGAAGTGTTGTTAGAGCTGAGAATCAGCAGCAATCTCATTAGCAGCTGATATATACCTTAAAAAGAGAAAAGAACCCACATGCTGTTCATTCCTGCCAGGACGAAAAGGCTCAGGGAGCTCATGTGCACCTACTTGTAGTTGCAGGGCTCGGCCCCGTAGAGACATGCCAGGATCATGTCCTCTGCCTGGTAGCCCATCCTGATCCTGTCGTGCAGAGGGACCCTGGAGAGGATGGAGGTGGACTGCAGGATGTACCACTCGGTCACCGCCTGCGCCGCGCTGCTGAAGTTCCTGTACGTGCAGTTGTCAGAGCCCTGGTGGCTGCACTGGGGACACAGCAGGCAGCTCTGAGCCCTGGGGGATGGCAGGGCCACGGCCTGACCCCTCCCCACGTGCTCGTCCGGGTGCCAGCCCTGCCAGCAGCTCCCAGGGACTGAGAGGCTCATCCTGACAGAGCCACAAGCTGAGCTGATGTCACCCCGAGCTGGTGTCACCCTGAGCTGATGTCACTCTGAGCTGGTGTCACCCTGAGCTGGTGTCACCCTGAGCTGGCTGTCACAGTGTGTTACAGGGTCCTTCCCCAGGGACATTTCCCAGCTGGGCAGGTAATACGTCAGCCCCAGGGTGACCTCCACAAGTTAACAGAAAATGTCAATTTCGGGGCAATTCTTTAAGGCTGGAGTTTCCCCAGGTTCTGAGGGCTGCCCGGGCAGGATCCTCGGGGTCTCCATGGGAGCAGGGGTGAGGGGTTGCAAGACCACCTCATTCCTCTGCACTGCAGCAGGAAAGGGATGGGGCAGAAGCCACAGCCTCTCCCTGACATTTTGGGTGCCCGACCCAAGGAAGGGATGAAGGTGTCTGGGAGCCTGCAGGGACCACCCCTGCCCTGGCTCTGGCCTGCAGCAGGGGCTGGCTTTGGGCACAGGCAGTCCCCAGACCAGGCACAGCCAGAGCAGAGCCCTGGGCAGAGTGGCCACAGGCAGCTGCTGGAGAGGAGACACAGATCTGCCCCCTGCATCCCTGCCAAGGCACCCACCCCTCATCTCTGCCCCTGCATCCCTGCCAAGGCACCCACCCCTCATCTCTGCCCACTGCCACCGTGGGACCCCTCTCACCAGCTTCACTGCCAGCTTGTACTTCTTCTCCTCGGCCGTGGCGTTGGCAGGGGGGGGTGCAGCAGTGGTGGTTTCATTGCCCATGATTTCATTGAGCAGGTTGTCCCCAGCAGTGTCACTGCTCTCCCTGGTTTCATTGAGCAGGTTGTCCCCAGCAGTGTCACTGCTCTCCCTGGTTTCATTGCCCCAGGTGGTTCCGTTGCCCACAGCAGTCTGGTTGGTCTCAAAGATGTCCAGGATGATGGGATTGTCTTTGTCGTGCTCGTCGATGAGCACCAGGGGGATCTGGTTCCAGAGCTCCAGGTCCAGTGGCGGGGACTCGTCCTCGCTGGCGTTCCCGGGCTGCAGGATCCGCTCCAGCGCCGCCTCGATGAGCCTGTCCAGCTCCTTCAGCAGGGGCTTCACCTCCGAGTACCTGCGGCACAGGCAGCTGGGACGGGCAGTGCCAGGTGCTGGGCACACCAGACAGCTCACCTGCACCTTCCTGGCACCTCAGGGTGCTGCCCAGGATTTGCTGGAGGGCAGCGGGAGCGGCAGGGCACGGCCAGCTCGGACACCAGCGGGCTGAGCTGGGCAGGAGGGCAGTGGGAGGATAAACAGGGAGTGCTGCAGGGCTCAACACACCAGGGCTGGGCCACATGGCTTCTAGTTCAGTAATTCACTACAGTTTACACAAAACACCTCAAGCAAGTGGAGGAAAAACTACCCCATAGCAATTCTTGAGTTGGCTGAGAGTGTCTTGCCTTGGGCTACACTATTGCATGGGCTAAAAACAACTATAAATTTAAAGTAACTCTAATGAAAATCAGTGACTCTCTTGAAATCACGATTCAGTTCTGTCCCGTGGTTCCTGGCAGACAGGACTGTGGAACCAGCTCTTAGTGAGAGGATGAGAAATGAGAAGAATGTTCACAGCAAGGAAGGAGAAGGAAATAAATCATGGGGAAAGATGGAAAGACTGATTCTGGCTGGGAAAGGTGAGCTGAATTTGGTTCTTTTATGAGCTGAGGAAAGTTTGCAGGGAGGTAAAAACCTTCATTAGATTGACTGATGTGCAGAAACTGTGTCAGAAACTCTTCCCCATGAGGGTGGTGAGGCCCTGGCTCAGGGTGCCCAGAGCAGCTGTGGCTGCCCCTGGATCCCTGGAAGTGCCCAAAAGCCAGGTTGGACAGGCCTTGGAGCAGCCTGGGACAGTGGGAGGTGTCCCTGCCCATAGCGGGGAGTGAAATGAGATGATCTTGAAGGTCCCTTCCCAGCCTGAACTGTTCTGGGATTTTATGAAACCCAGGAGAACTTGCAGGCACAGGAACCCTCCTCTGGCCCTGAGCCACTCATCTTCATATTGTTCTTTATTTGTTTTTAGGGCCACTTGGTGCCTCCATTGGTGTTCCTAATGTGATGTCAGGAACGGGCCCTCAGTACCTCCCACTGGCAATGTTTCTGAGGGGTTAGGGCACACATGGGGAAATTGGGAGAAGAAAAACTTACTTGAAAGGGTTGGCATTGCAGACAGTGACTGCGGGGAACTTCATGGTCTTAAAGCCAATGGAGAGAGACGAGGTGACATTGTAGGAGAGGTAGGTGTTGATGAGGATCCCCCACTGCCAGAACACCAGGGACGCAAAGAGCAACGTTAGGAAGAACCAGATCAATTTCTTCTTTGGGCCCTCCTTGATGATGCGCTTGGGGCCGTGGGTGTTGGTGTTGTCGCAGTACCAGACCAGCAGCTCCTTGTAGGTGTAGCCAGGGCCCTTCTGCAGGCGATGCAGGGCCCGCACCAGGTACTTCTTCAGGTTCATGCTGCTGCCTGTGAGCAGGGGAAAAGACACCAAAGCAGCTGTGAGGAGGAGCAGGGGCTGTGCCACACCAGCTGCCCCTGCACTGCCAGCACAGCAGCAGTGGGACGGTGGGACCACGGTTTGTAACCCAGGAAAAACTCAGCACAGATCTTCTGCAGGGTCATGGCACAGCAGCCACGTGTCACCCAGGCCCCTGGGAGGACACAGCAGAGGTTTGGGATTGGCAGTTCCAAGGGTGGGCAATGCTTTTGTCACAGTTTGGGTTCTTGCTGGCCCCACCAGAGCTGAGTGACCCAGACCTGGGGGACGTGGCAGTGCCTGCCCAGGTGCTGCTCAGGGCTGGGAGTGCTGTGTGCACACTGATACAGCTGGAATGCTGTCCCAGCCTCAGCCAACACTAGATGGACCAAGCAGTACACGCAGGAGCTGGCTTGGGCAGAGCTCAGGCTCACAGCGTTCAGGGTTCAACCTCACGAGCAGCCTGAGACAATTTTTCTTTAAAGCAGGAAGTGTTAGAGCACATCCAGCTTTCAGAGGGACAGGAGAAGAGGAGCTGGAAGCAGCAGCACCTTTCCCAGGACCAGGAATGTTGTCCAGGGCTGCTGCCTGGACACGCGATTGTTTTTTTCCACCAAATTCCTTTGTCTGTCAGATATTATCAGGGTGGCCCCCCCACTCCCCCTGCTCTGGTGAGGGATGCTGCATACTTGGCATTCATTTTGTGAGTAAATAGAACATTTTGTGCTGCTATTTTAAGGTTAGAATCTGTGTTACTAAATCTTAACATCCCGAGGCAGGATTTCAAAAAGAACCTGAGGCAGCCACTCAGAACATTTGTCAGATTTAAGCTGCAGGAGAGCAGAGTTAAAGATTAATGCTGGGAATAGGCTCCATCCTGGGAGGAAGAGTGCTGGAATAATGCAGCAATAGTTCACTGAGGAGCAGCACTTGGCAGGGCAGGAATGACAACAACACAGTTCTACTTGCAGGTGAGCAAAGAAGGCAGTAAAGGTGTGCACAGGCCCTAGAGAGTGAAAGGAGGTGGGTTCTTCATACTTTTCAAAAATATAAAAGGTGATACTGATTCCTTGATCTGCTGGGCAGATCTGCAACTTCTCCTGAGAAGCACATAGAGAGTTTGAGAGCAGTATAAACCAAACAGATTTTGAAGTCTCCCTCCACACTTCTGTCCTGGTTTAGGGCAAATTTGGGAGAGAGTTAGCATCAACTCAGGACAGCTTCAAAGAGAGATGATGGTTTTCATTTCTTGCCTATTACCTGTGATGTTAGATGTAGGTGATCCTCTGTGGGAGAGGATTTTGGAAAGAACAAACCCCAGATGCTTCCCCTAAGATCCGAGGGCAGGCTCTACTCCTATAGAGAAAGATTTTGCCCCCAAGGAACTCGTGTCCTGGGACTTGGACCCTCTGGATCCCCAACATCACCATTTGTGACCTGTGCCACTGAGGTTCCTCCTGCAGCTGCCGGGGGGTGTTGGCTCCTGGGGGGAGCAGACCTTGCCCCAGAGCCTGGCTGGGTTTGGGGCACAGAGGAGAGAAGGGGAGCAGTGACCTCGGATCCTGCTGAGCTCCCAGGGCTGTGGGAGGATGAGCCCCGAGGGCTGTGCTGCCCCAGCCCTGCCCAGCCAGCCTTGGCTTCACAGAGCCCAATCCTCAGAGCCCATTTACATCTGGGGAGCCCAGCGAGGCAGAGGAGGAAATATTTTCTGCCTTTTAAGAAATCCAGCAAAAGATTTAGATTAGATTGCAACTTCAAACCCCTGCCTGGTGTGGGGCAGGACCCTGCCTGGCTGATGCTGGCTGGCTGTGTGCCCTCGGCTGTCCCTGCTGCCACCAGCCACTGCCTCCTGCCACAGGGAGACCCCACTTGTGTGCTGCTCTCTGTGGGTCACTCATCAGCCTGCCAGTGCTGGGGGAAATTACTCCTTTTCATATGGGATAAAAGAAAATGCATGAAGCAAAAGCTGCATTTGAATACACCTGGATGACTTGTTTGCAGTGTATATTCTCATTTTAACAGTTTTCTTCCTACCTTTATTTCCAGAGTGTTTCCAAACAGGAAGCTGCTCTGGGTGAGCTGCCCAAGCCCTGTCACGGGGGCTCCTCCCTGGCACAGTGCTCAGAGCTCGGGGGCTGGAGCTGCTCGGGGCAGGGTTGGTGCCAGGTTTGGTGCCAGGTTTGGTGCCAGCCTGGAGTGGGTCCTGCTCTGCCCCATCAGCGGCTGCACCTGAGCAGAGAGGTGATAAATGAGGGACCCACTCTCCACCCCTGCACAGACAGCTGTGCCCCCTTCCCACAGCCCCTCTGGGGTGAGGAAGAGGAGCAGGGGTGGAGCAGGAGCTGAGCAGGGCTGGGGTCACAGAAGGTGCCACCCCCTGAACAGACACACAGCCCTGAACCCTTTGCAGGTGGCTCTGGGGAGCCAGCACTGCTTGCCATCTGTGCCCTGCTCTGGGCTGCTCTGGTCACAGCAGGGTCATCTGAAGTGGCTGGAGCTGACCCCAGGGACAGGAGACCCAGGGGTGCACAGGGTGCCATGGGCCCCTCCTGGCAGCACGAGCATCCCTGTGATGAGCAAAGCCACCCTAGGAGAAACTGCTCCTGGTTGCAGTGGGGTTTCTCTGAGCTGCGGACGTGCCCTCCCTGTCTCCAGCAGCTGAGTGCAGCCCTGCCTCATCCCAGCATCACCCTGGGTGAAACTCCTCCACCTCACAGTGACATCAGACTCCCACATTACGAAATGCTCCTGTTGTCTCTGCTGAATCTCCTCTGGGGTTTTCCTAGGGCAATTACCACTTGAAGGAAATAAAGTCATGAGCAAAACTTGGCCCACTCCTGGAAGCTCCAGGGTTGGACATGGGCTGCAAAACCACCCTGACACTACCGGCCCGATGCCACTGTGATTGCTCAGCACTTTCTCCTGGTACACACCAGTCATTCCTCTTTGATGACCAGCTGCTCACCTGCCATCTCCCCTGAACCCTGAGGGAAAAGCTCTGTTTTCCTAAACAAGACATCTATGCTCTCTAGTGGTATTTTTACAAATTGGAGAAATTTCTTTTATTACCTCACAAGTTTACAGGCTGGCAGTTTGAAAAGTGGAGCAGCCACGTGCCAGTGAGCAATGCAGGCTGTCCCAGGGTGGGGTCAGAGCCCGCAGCAGATGCTCTGTGCTGCTGCTGGTGTGCAGGGACAGTGGCCAGGGCTCTCAGAGCCAGCTCCAGCACCCACGGCTCCGACCCACGCAGGCGCCTCCTGCTCTCGGGCCCAAGGGCCGGCGTGCAGCACTCCTGGAGTATTTACAGTCTGGGAGCTCAGATAGCGACTCTGGGCCGTGCTAGGCACTCTGCTCCCACTGCCCTGCCTGACCCTGAGCTCCCCTCTGCTCTGGAGCCAGGCTGGGAGAGCGGGGGCTGTTCAGCCCGGAGAAGAGGAGGCTCCAGGGAGAGCTCAGAGCCACTTCCAGGGCTAAAGGGAGAGGTGGAGAGGGACTTTGGACAAGAGCCTGGAGTTACAGGACACAGGGAATGGTTTCCCACTGCCAGAGGCAGGGCTGGGTGGGACATGGGGATGGAATTGTTCCCTGTGAGGCCCCGGCACAGGGTGTCAGAGCAGCTGTGGCTGCCCCATCCCTGGCAGTGCCCCAGGCCAGGCTGGACAGAGCTTGGAGCAGCCTGGGACAGTGGGAGGTGTCCCTGCCCAGGGCAGGGGGTGAAATGAGATGAACTTGAAGGTCCCTTCCAACTCAACCCAGTCCATGATCCCGTGGCTCCCATGATGTCCCTCTCTCATAGGACAGCCACAAGCCGTGCCCCTCCCGTGGCAGCAAGGTCACACTGCTGAGCTCACTTTGTTCCTCGGGAAGGAACGACAGGAACCTGGACAGCAAGAGCAGCAAAGCCCAGCAGCTCCATCCCCTGGGAGCACACTCTGCCTCACGGGGAGACTCATCCCGGCACCGATGGCGCATTGCTGACCCGAGCGCTGGACTATTCCATGAAAATGCGCTTTGCTCCCATTCTCTTTTGTCACGGAGATTAAAGGAAACTCCCGTGTAAATAAAAGTCAAATCCGAATTGCTACCCCTGGCTGCGTGCCGGGTACATCCCAAATACCTGCCCAGCACGAAAACCTGCCCCGCTGCCGCAAAGCCAAGCAGAGCCCGGGTGACTCCAGTCTGTA